>VZSV01000191.1:229965-245381 GCA_013398735.1 Nothocercus julius
GCGACCGGCGCCGGGAACGGGGCTTGGCCTCTCGGTGCTGGGATCTGGGAACAATGGGAACAAAACTGGTAGGGAATTGGGATTTCTGCTCTAAGGGAAAATCTAATGGTTTGAAACAAAGCCTATTCCAAAGGAGAACAAAACTTCATAAAAAACTTAGTCAAATGTTTGAGTTTGATTGCTGTTAAACTAAAGCTATTGGTGCTTTATTGCCTTAAAATTTTCCATATTAGATTAAATTAGTCCATGTGTTAGATTACACTTAGCTATTTAACGCAGTATATATGGATTGCAGTGTTAAATAAACTTGGCATTTTATATGATCTGAGCATCTGAAACTTAATTGAAATGATGAAATCTAAGTTACATATCCCAGCCACTTCCTGACAATAATCTCATGGAAGCCAACCCGTTCCCACAAAGTTTTGATGCTGGCAAACTGCATATTTTTAGCAAGACCAATTGGGATTGCAGCAGCTGTCATGTCGCAATAGTGCTCTGCTAGATGTGGAGCCTTTGCTGTCATCTGTGTAAAGTCCTGCCTTGATGGCCCTATCCAGTAGAGCGAGCTAAGCCTACTTCCTCAAATTCATGGGCCAGCAGTTAGCATGCTGCTCCTTTGGTATGAACCTCTGCACAGTCTGTGAAGCCACACTGCAGAAATCTCGTACATGAGCCTACTTACGTCATTGCTCCATCTCAGCAGAGTTCAGAGGCCTTTTCTCACCTGCTTCTTCCTGGGTGCAACCAGTATTAACTTGCTATAGGCAAGCCTGTAAAAGGCAATGCCTGTAAAAACAGGCATCACAGGCAAAGCTAGTTCATCATATATTTTCATTTTTGAAATATCCCCAAAGCAGCATTCTAGTTGCCCCTGATAAGTTTTAAAATTTTATTTTACAGCCAAAGATGAAAATTTCTTGTAAAGCACAGTTCTTTACTGATTTTCTCAGATGGACTTTGGTACATTCTTTCAGAAACCAGCAGCTAGATTCACCCAGTAAGAAAATGAAAACCACTTTTTTTGTGTGTGTGCCAAGAAGCATTAAAATTTTGAAGCAAGGTATTTAGCATTTTAAATTGGGGTTAGGCCATTGAGCTCTGGCCCCATGACCTCTAGAAAGCTGACTGTTTTGCATGTTGGGTGGGGAGCAACAAGAGATCAACCTATCACTATTAATCTTTGGGTTGAACTATAGAAAGTGCACAGGCCTGGATAAACCACCTGAAACATTTCCAAGGGCTGTGCCTACCTCTCTAAAGAAGATGACAACTGAAAACAACAACCACTTCAATAACCAGATGTAAATTTTCTGTAAAAAGACAATCTGCATTTGGATGTATGAAGTAACTCCATATGTGCAGATCTCAGATAAAGACTTCTAATTAAATTAGCAGTAATCATGGCTACATCTTGCCATCGAGAGGGGTAGATATCCACTATTCTCTAAGTGCAGTCCACTTGCAGTCCGCTCTGTGGACCGACAGCAGTGTGTGTCTGGGCCTCCGTGAAGAAGTAGCAACAACCTGCATGGGGGGAGCTTTGGCCTCAGCTGAGCAACTTCTCTCCTGCTGAAAATCCTCTTGGTCCAATCCACTGCATTGCCAAAATCCTTCATGGATGTCTTTGCATGTGTCCAGCTCCACGTCCATCGAGCACCCACCAGAAACAGTCACTTTAGTGATAATCAGGAAGCAATGATGAGGTAAAAGAGACTTTGAGTTGCATATACTGATTTTTTTTTTGTTTATTTTACTCCTGTCTTGCTTCTTGTTGACCCAATAGGAATGATTCAACTGCCAAAACATAGGTGCCTGGAGAAATTTTAGGTGCTATGGAGTGTCACAATTTACCACGAGCTACTGACCTAATTCACTTTGTGACTCCCACAAGTCCTTCACAAGGATTTCAGGTTTCCAAAGGTTTCTCCAACCACAATAGGCTCCTGTGTCAAAACAACCAAACCTAGCCCTGTGTAGTATAAACATAGTACACTTACGTTCATAATATTGACTATAGCACTAGTGTTCATGTGTATGAACACTGTTATGGCACAGTGAACAGCTCTGCGAAAGTGGCTTTTTTGCCATGCCTAAGCATTAATTAAGTAAGGAAAATTAACGTTTTATTGTAGAGGAACGCCAACAGAGAAAATAGGATACAGATCCGTACTTTTAGCTGACAAGTAGGAAATTAATGTTCCAGCACTACATTCCAACACTCCCGCACCAACCTGGAGCTTGGTGAGGTGGAGCTCCAGGTGTTTATCATCGAGCTTCCCAAGGTCCAGAACAACCGGTTCCACCAGCTCGTTCAAAGTCCTGTTCGTGCCTCCTTGGCACACGGGCAGCTGCCAGGCAGTAAGGAAGACCAGTCGTGTGCATCTCGACAGCGACACCAAGGTCTGCCTGCACCCCCACTGCTCCCACCACCCAGAGGGACCCCTGCGTGCCCGGTGGCTTCTGCAGAGCCGCAGGGAGGGCAGTTTTGGTGCCTGCCCCGGTTGGGCTCCCCTGTTGCATCCTTGCACACGTGCTGTTGCTTTCGTCAGACCAAGCTGCCAAGACTGCTTTGCACTGGGGCTGTAGCTTCCTTCCCAGTTGCAGAGTTCCTAATTTCAGAGCCCTCCAAAGAGCCTACTTGCAACAACAATCCGTTAGCGATCCTAATGAGACAAGTCCCATCCAGGCCTTCAAAACTCGGCCAGTGGATTACCAGTAAGCAGGCAAATGAAGCCCTCCAGACCTGCAAAGAGAGAGAAGAGCTTAAACTTAAAGCTGCTTCCTTGTCTGCACCTAAAAATTGACCTTTTCCCTGTCCTCTTTCTCTCTCTCTTTCCTTTAAACCTTTCTTCAGACCAAGTTTATTCTTCTTTCATCATTCCTCCCTTGAACTACTGTCCTGTGTCATGTCTTCTGTTTGTCATGCCAGGTTTAGAGTATAAATTCTTTGGGACAGGAGAAATATCATCTGTATTTGTAAAATGTCCTGCAAATTTATGGCTTTGTGTAATTTATGATTGTAAGTGCAAGACATATTTCAGTTTGACATTCCAACTTATATTTTCAAAGCCATAAATTAAGTATTTATGAGCGAGATCTTGGACACTTTATTTTTAACATGTTATGCTTGAGTGTTTATTTCAAGGATGGATAAATATTGAAATAATGTGGGCAGAACACAGTTCTCACTTTCTCCTTCTTCAGGCAGTATTGAGGAACCAATGCCCTCTTTATTGCCAGAAAAGGGATATTTTGCTCTGCTTATGAGGATCCAGCGTACTGTGCGTCACTGAGGAAGAGCGAGCAATGATGACTCCAGCTAAAAATGGCTTTGAAAGGACAAACAATGACTCTCTTTCAAAAGCACTTGCTAACTAAGCTGATACAGAAATGTTATTTTGATATAGCACAGAGTGAGTATGAATGTTCATCTCTTAAGAAAATATTTGAGGGCAGCTGTTGCTGTCTTGTCCCATATGGTTATGCTTTTAAGCATGGCCTGAACTTGAAGCATTTTCTTTTTATAAAAAAGAATTTTTTTAGCAAAATCCCTTTCCCAATAATAATATTCACATGTCCAACTTTGCTTCTGATATTTCTCTAATTAGTTAATCTCTCGACAGATAGTTCCTTTGTCTTCTAGCTCTGTCCTGTCTGCATTTTCTACCCACCATTCTGAAAACTTCTTATCTGGTTCAGTGTGGAAAGGTTACCCTGCCTTGTTTTTGCTCCAAAGGATCTTAACTTACACTGCTATGACCATGTGTGAAGTCTCACAGACCAGGTGTGCTGCCTCTTCGTCACAGTCTCAAACCAACCCTCCTCTTTTAATGTACTCACTGACAGTTTCTTGTTATATTTGTCTCTGTGAGACTCTTCTAAACCCAACCCTCAGCAGGGCAGATGCTTTGTTAATGTATCGCTTACATCGTTAAAAAACAGAGAAGCATCCCTTGAAACATGGGAATGTGTTCATTCAATGTGCTCTGGGCCACCTGGCGATGGAGTTGAGATTATACGTTAGGAACTGGGCTCCTATCTATACTGACACGGACGCATAGCTGAAGACAGGTCATTTTCTTTTAAAAACAGTGTTCTGCACAGGATATTGAACAGATGCTCTTTGCAGTAGCCAGTCAAACGGAAGCAAAAATTAAAATGAGCATCCCAGAAAAGACTGGTAGAGTTTAAATCGCAGTGGCAAGGCAACAACATGAAATGTTTGCTGCTTATCAAAGGGACTTCAGGGAAATGCTTTTTGATCATTGTGTTATTTTAGTGAAATTCATGTACATAAAAACAGTTTGCTTCCCCAAATGTAATTTATCACTGGCTGAGCAAAAAATGATGCAAATTGTTGCTGTATCTACTTCTGTAGTATGTCTACAGAAGAGGATGAGAATAGAACCCTTTATGTTACTGGGAAATGCCGGAATAGCTCTGATATATGATTGATAAATAAAAAGAATAACTGAATTTGCTAATTTCTGCTATGCAAACAAGGTACCTATTGTGGCACTACATACTAGGTTATATTTTCCCCTGTGTGTTCTGTGTTATAATCCCTGACAGATTCATACAGCCAATTCAATACATCAGTACTGAATACACCAGTAACATTTCACTGTCATTTGCTTGTAACCTTTTTATTCCATGTACAGCATTAGGTTCTGATGGCACTCAGTGCTCATCATAACATTTCTCCATTACAGCTGGAGGTGGTCAGGCAGCTGGCTTCTGCAAGTTATCACATTCTCTCATCCTTTTTTCCCCTTTTTTCTTTTCTTGTCCTTCTCTTTTGCAAGCGTTCCCTGCATTGGTTAACACTGTGCTTTGAAACAGAAGTATTTTGATGCTCCACTTTTTCACAGCTAGTTAATACCTATAGCATCTGTTGCTTTCATGACAGAGTTAGGAGGTCAGCAGGGGCCATGCAGTGGTAAGGGCCCAGTTAGACCTTTAGAAGATGTGAATAAGAAATATATATTTGCAGAAAGAATGCTATGCATGATGTCAGTAGTTAGAGAAGAGCACAGTATTATTAATACTGTTTCTCAGGACTGGAGATAACAGAGGCTTAGAGAAGGAATCCAGGAAGGACAAGTTTTGGCAGCTTCAAGTATTAAATGATAATGGATCAGTCCTCAAAAAAAAAAAAACTTAGTCTGCCTTAAATCCATGATTATAGAAAATATAATAACGAAAATCTTGTTCTTCTTATTTATCCTCTGTTGTCTGAGGCTTATCACTGCACTAGATTAGATTTTCAATCTTCAGTCAGGGTGTCTAGACACTAGTCACATAAAAATCTTGATTCAGCAGTTTAGGTCCTTGAGGCTTGTTGAAAAAGGATCCAAATGTCTTGAGGATCTGGATAAAAATATGTATCAGCAACTTAAAAAGATAAAAACAGACTTCAAAATACCTGAAAATGCATCAGAGGCCCAACTGATTAGATAAAAATTATGCAGACTCTGCATATCTGTAAAAGAAAATTGAGGTCTCTCTTCTTCATAATATTTATGCTTGATTCAAAGTCTGCTGAAATAGTAAAAAAAAAAAAAAAAAAAAAAGGAATGATTTGCATTAACCTTGGAGGAAGCTTTGAACAAGGGCTTAGGAGCTGCAGTTTGGGTGCAGTTTGGGTAGCAGAGGAACATGGGGAACTTGACTCCTTCATGGAGATTTCTCTGTGTTTTTTTCTTTCCTATTCACAATGCATCACAGTGCAATTACCTCACAGACGATGTACAGTTATGGAATGAGTGCTGTTTACAAATTTAGGATCATTTAGAGATAGCACTTTCATTGTTAGTTATTTGGAGGGAAGGTAAATATTCAAAGTATTTAAGATTACTTTGCCTTTGAACTCCGAGTTCAAAATAAGGGCATGTAAAATGCATCAATAGCTCATGAAATGTATCCTGTGAGCTTGAAAATTAATATGACCAAGATTTAAAATGTGTCATTGAAGAGTCAGAAACAGTATAAGACTGTGAAAATAAAATCAACACCGGAATGTGAAGATCCAGTATCTGTTTCCACAAGTCCCAGTGATAGAGTTTCATTTTAGAAATTCCTCCTTCATTGATTAACAGAGAAGTTTCATGCATACTTTAAACTCCCAAGTGGCTCCTTTGGCTTCCTTGGGCCTAAGCAGGTGTTAAAGTTTCTGTGCAAGCAGAAGAGTTTGGCTGAATTTATACCCTACAACCTTGGTGTCTGCTGCTGACACACTGTTAAGTGGGGCACTTTATGTGTGTGAATGCTGCCCCCCATGCAGACATGCAGTTTCTGCATCCTGCTGCTGTACAACTTTTTGATTGAATGGCTTATGCCTAGAGAGGTCAAGCAACATCCGCAGGTTCAGCTTGATGCAAATGGAGCAACTCAAGGATAAGGTGGTTGGGTCTGACCAGCCAGCTTTCTTCTCATAGCATGCCTTGAAGCAAAATTTATAACAACAGTGCTCAGCTCCTCCATGGTAATCCTGTTTATGAAATTCAATTCAAAGGAAACAGGAACAGGAAAAATCCTAAGAGTATTTATCAATACTACCAGATGAAAGACCACATAATTGTGGTGATGGAGACACTATAGATTTCTTTCAACTTTCTAGATTCAGTGGTCTGCATTTAGTTTTGAGTAGAACTTCCCATTAATCATAATTTTGATCAGTGTTGGGGAATACTCATTGCATTCACCTTTCAAATCCAGTTAATAGCAGGTAACAATTAGATCTGTCTAATTGTTAGACAAAAAAAAAGAAAAAAGAATGCCTTTTTCTACTCTCTCACCTCCTCTTTTTTTCTACTTTTTTCTTTGCCCCATTATTTTGCAAATACAATAGCTTTTACATAAATGTATGTTTAAGTTCCTAAGAAAAGACCAGTCTTCAAAAATGCTAAGCATATTTCTGAGCTGTACACAATTAACAGGGAGCTGTGCTCTCGTCAGGTGCAGAGAAGAGCACAACTGCTGTCAGATGCAGATGGTCATATGTCCTTGTCCTATAATGTGACTGATTCTGCTCCCATCATAGAATCAGGCACATAAGCGCCTATACATTCTTCTGCATGGACACATCTAATCATAGCCGGCATCCATATGTGTTTCTTTCATCTGAGCTGCTGCCCATAAGCTTGTTTCCAACTGACACACGCTGGCATGTTCAAGAAACCCTTGGTGAGAAAGGACAAGAAGTGGCCTGTGCCAGCAGGCTGTGCCTGACCTGCAGTGCGGCCGCCTCCAGCTTTGCGGGTTACCAAAGGAAGCAAGGAAGTGGTCCCTAAGGACAGCTCCATCATGGAGTCACAGACGCATCGCCTGTAAAGCAGTAGCAAACAGGCCACCTTCTAAGATTTCCAAATCTTAGAAGGGCCTGAGTGTTTAAAAAACACTATATGCCGTAAGATAGACCCCTCTAGTTCCCTCTAGATCAAGATCGCCAGGATGATAATTTTGTCTGTTTTGTGCTTATGATTATTAAAAATTAATGCTCTATAGGAATATGCTTCTCTAGTCATCATTGTAATTACACCACTAAATAGTAAACTGCATGTGTATTCAAACAATGGTATGTAAAGTGCAATTAAGGTCCTGCCTTAATTCAATCTTTGCTTGTTAATACTGGAGAGAGAAATACTTTTTTTTCTTCTTTAGTGATTATTTTGGGTCTACAATATAACAACAACAAAGAACAAATTTTTATTCTAGACCACTATGATTAAAATTACTTATCTAAGCAATCACAAAATCAAAGTATCTAAGTAATCACAAAAAAAAACAAATAAAAACAAAACAAAATAAAACCCACAAATACAGCAACCATGCAAGAGCTGTATTTTTATTATTATGCATCTTTTATTCCATAAAGCCTTTTTAGCTGTCTCAGGTCAATCAGACGTTGGATTCTAGGAGGTTGCCCAAGAATGGGGGTCCAGGTTCATGAATCTCTTTTTCAGGTAAGACTGCAGTTTGTTTTTTCATAAATGTTCTTAGCTCAAGCTCAGATATACTATTAATGCATTTACTGGTGTTTCATGAAACAGCATTGGAATTTCCATATTTGGCAAGTTACTATTCCACATAGTAGGTAGATGCCCTATTTCTCTGCGTTTCTGAGGAAAAGATAATGAAGAGGCTGTGTAAGCAACATCTTCCCTATCATCGCAGGAGTTTCTTCCTAGTCTCAGGCACTTAGGGGCTGTCTTTGAATGAAAGACTGTTGAGATACAACTCAGTGAAGCTTTTATGAGGAAAATCCATTACTTCAGTACACTGAGTATATCTGAGCTTGCTTCAAAGTCAGCAGAAGTAAAGGGCATTCAATGTCTCGGTACTAAACAGATGTTTGTGAATGAACATGAATTCTGCCCTAGCTTGCAATCATTTTGCTCTCTGTAAATGTCAGTATTACAGCCCTGGACTTGGATGTCTGCATGCAGTAAGCATTACATATAAAAGCATTACACAAACCCCTGCTAACCAAGAAAAATAGGCAAAGCCACCAGTAACCTCCCTTTACAGTGACTGCAGGTCTCCATGACTCCCTGCAGGCCTTCAGGTACAATGGCAATAAAGAATTAGATATCCTATGTGACAGGAAAGATCACGGGCTTGGATCCCTTCTTGATCTTGTCTAACAACATCCATATCTGATTCACCACCACAGAGCAGTAACTCGGAGCTGAAAGCTAGCCATATTTACCGCCCTTTCACACAAATGCAGGCTAAGAAAAAGCTATTGATGGACCGTGGCTGGATTCTAGAGCTAAAGCAATACAAAGATAATTTAATGTAACATTAGAAAAAAGAACTGTCAGAAATTCCACTCTCAGGAAAGGCTATTATTGTATGCATAGTTCAAAGTCCAGAAACACCAATATATTTCATCAGCTAATAAAATTACTCTTTGGGATTTTTCGAATTTGCAATCCACTGTATCCACTGTGCTTATACATTCCAGGGAAAAATACTTCACTGCTTTGAAGAAATGCTAAGATGGAGTCACTCCATCTGAAAACAAAACAACTGTAATGTTATAAATAGCTAGCTGTCGTACACGAGGCCTTGAAGTGTTTTACAAAGAGGTCATTGTACAAGTGGGAAAATCTCAGTGCAGTTGGGGAAGTGGTTGGTTAAGATTACTCAGAGCGGAGCTGGTTTCAGAAGCGAACCATGAGGGAGGCTGCCCTGCAACACATGCACTTCATAGTGTAGTTTAGGTGTGCAAGCTCCTTTTTTGCGCAACTAGAGATAGGAAAGGTGAGCGCAAAGCATCAGCTGAGCTTCTAGCCAGGCTTTCTAGCACTGACTGTGCTGGGTCCATGCAAAACGCAGGAGTGAGCGTCCCAAGCCTGCCAGATCCACCACAGTATAATTCCCACCCCTGTTCTCAGTCAGTAAATCCGCTAATAATGCAGTGGAAAAGAACATACTTTTTTATTTTTCAAGGAAAATGTGACTAAACTTTTGAGATATGTTATGACCTTTTAGTGTGAAACTTTTGCTAAAATGCTAAAGGAATTTTGGCAGACTAGGTAAAAAAAGCAGGAAGAGGCACATTAAAATGAATGGAGGAAAGCAAAACACCAAGGTGCTCTTCCCGCGCTAGAGACCTTCTGGCGATATTCTTGAATTTGCACCACTGGAAGTCCCCAAAGTTCACCAGTGGCATTTTGCATGGTGTTCACAGGAAAGTGGGAAAAGCCTCCTGTGTCTGTTTCTCATTTCCTCTCATGCATCTCATTGGAGGTTTCAAGCTCCTGTGGCTCAGGATCTCAAGTAGCCCCCTCCTACCTGTGCAGGAGCACAGGAGTAATGGGCAATCTGCAATTTCCTTGCTGCTTTTGCCTTCTCAGGAAGCTGGTCTCTCTTCTGAATGTAACTCCAGATCGCCCCTGCAGAATACGGTTGTCTTTAACTCCAACGTTTGTCCGTGTTGGTGCGTTATAGTATAAAATGTCAGAGACAGGTACTCACCTTGCAGAAACTCTGCTTCACCCTTGCACTTAACTTTTGCTCCTGCAGCTGTTGTTGCCTCCCGCTTCTGCTGTGCTGTGCTGAATAACAAGTAATATGCACTAGGGAGGGGAAAGGGCCTTTCTGCAGTTACGTATTTTGGTCACGCTGTAATGAGATGAACAGGAGAAAGGTCTGACTGCTGACCACCCCAGGTGCGAGGCCGGAGGGTGACTGCTGTTGTTGCTCTTGGTGTTGCTACAGCTGTTGTTCCCCGACAGGGACACGCTGCCAATATTTTAACTCCATCGGTTACACCAGCTACTTCCTCTGCCAAATGTGTATACGCACAAATATAGAGTTCCCATATTTTTCCTTACATCTTGCTGCTCCTCAAATCCAGTGACTTTTGCTATCGCTCTGACACCCAGGCCGGACGTCTTCCCACTTCCACCATTTCCTCTCCTCATTACTTGGCTGAAGCTCATGCTGTTGGTCCCCAACTTAGCGGTCTAGCATCTGCGGAGGGGGGCGGCTCCAGCTAACATGGCATTGGCTTTCTCCTTGGGGAGGCTTCCGTGTTCACATAAGGCATGAACTGGCCTCCCCGGGGCCTCGCCTGAGCAGCTCCGAGCCAGTCTTCCCAACAGGCCTGCTCTCCAGTGATGATTCGGCAAGGAAAATAGCTGAGAACTAAGTGAATCCTGAGCAGTTCAGGTTGCAGCCTTCATGTCTGGTTAGCACGGGAAACATGACTGTGTGCAATGAGAACTGACTAAACAGACATTTGGGGTCAAAAATCAGTGTGGGGAGAAAGCAGCATAAACAAGGAATCAATCGAGGTGAAAGCGTCGCTTGCTGCACGCACACAGGTGGCTTAGAGAGGAGGAGTCACACAACAAATTGACTTCTTTAATTACTTTGTCTTTTTTTCCTTTTTTTCGTAAAAAAAAAATTATATGGACAGTCTACGTAAACTATTGTCAAAGCGAGAATAACTGCACTTTTGCTCATTTGCAGTGGTGCGTTCTTCCTTCTCTTTGCCTAATAATACGCTTTTTGTTTTTTGTTATGAATAGCAGCCGATATATTTGCCCCTGGCTGGACTGGTGCAAGTTGTAATTTGCTAAGCAATTGAATGTAAAGTCATTTTCAAATTAACAATAATCTCCCTCCCTTTAGGTCACCTCTGCACAATTGCTGGAATTTTGCTTTGACTGTGAACGAAAGCTTGATGAAAAAGTCTTCATTTCTCATGTTTGCATCCTGCAAATGTTATGTCTTAAATCCCTCTTTTTTTTCCATATGACTTCATGTGCTAGCAATTTGACTTAATGAATAGCTACAACAAATGTAGAGCATGGAAATATTGTTGTAAGACTTTTAGAACATTCTTGTGCTTAAGCAAAGTGTTGCACTGAAAAAGATGTAAAGTATATAATTACGCTGAGACCTTGAACAAAATCCTGCTTCTCAATTCCTTCTTACCCTTTTTTGGACTATGTGAGTTGGCCTTCATTATGCCCTCGTTTTAAACAACATTGCTGAGTTCCTGTGCATCTGAACTTTACTTTCCTCTCATGAGCTATGGGTGCATCCTCTGGATGCATTTTAGGCTACTAAAATGAACCAATTTCTTGTTTATTTTCCTTTTTATCTGAAGCTATGCCAAATTCCTTAAGGTAACGATGTCATTAAAAATCTCACATATGCTCACCGGTATTTTGGGGTAGGGGATTCAATTTAGTGGAGGCAACAAACAGGTAAAGTCTAGCATTAAACACAGCAAGATTTCCTCTCTGGTATATTTACAAATATCAGACAAGATAAATGTGGCTTTCCCTGTGCTCCAAGGCCAGCCTGCTCCCGATTTGTTTTTCCTTGCCTAAAAGAGCAGGAATCAGAGCTGCTGGTGCAGCTTCCATGGATGAGGACTGGGACATTTCCTTCTGCTTCCCTCACTACCCAAGTCTCTCAAGCTTAAGGAAGAGGGGTAGCACTACCCTCCCATCGGTGTTTGGAGGGCTCTCCCGCACTGACTGACGTGACGCTCAGTCCTTGTTTTTTCATATTCCACCGGCCTGCCGGAGGTAGCAAGGAAGGGTGTCCCGAGCTCAGCGCCGTGAGGCTTGTGTGGGCGCCCTGCCGAGGCGCGAGGCGGGCGCTGAGCGTCCCTCACTGGGAGAGGAGGCTGGTGGGGAGCCTGGCCCCGTGATAGGAACAGCAATATGAACAACATATTGCACCATTTTGTTATTTTTAGTGGAAATTCAGCATTTTCCATGGGAAGCGGACCTTCATTGGGTGAAACTTTGTTTTTCCTGCAGGAGTTTTCAGAAGAAATCCCCTAAGTTCTCACCTGGTTGCTCTCCTGCTCAGTTAGCTTTATTACCGCTCTTGGGATTTGAACTCCACCTCCTGTTTTGGCAGCTCAGATGCTTTTGTCTTAATGTGCCTCAGAAAATGTCACTTTTTAGCATTTTTGTGCCCATTCTGTCTCATGAACAGTCTTTCTTATTCTACACAAGCTACGAAGTTAAGAAAGGGCTGAAAATACAGCAAATAAGGTTGGCAGGGCATGGTCTGATCCGAGCTGAGCTCACCGAGAGGAGTGGTGCATGGGGTCGTGCTAGCTCCTGTTTCTCTGAGGCCTTTTAAGAGCAGATGAGCATCTCTTTGATGTCTCCTGCCCACCTTTCCTTAACTCATTAGCATTGCTGACTCCCTCACTTGACCAGCTTTTGGGAAAATTTTGAAAAATTTATTCAAAACTCTATTTTAAGCAGTTTGTAGCACCAGCAAAATAATAGCACTGTCACACTGTTTTACAAGGCCATAATTTGGTTCTTTGCTGGCATAACCCAGGAGAGCTTTAGTCTGGTAGTTCCTCCACTTGGTGACTGGCTTACTGCCTTGTAAAACAGCATGGCAGGGCTATTATTGCCAAAGGAAGGGACAGGCACCAGGAGACCTGATTGGTTAACACCTCTTTTTCATTTGGCATAATATTTTTCTTCATGGAAGTAGCATATAAAACAAAATGTTTGCAACTGTAGCACCTCATAATTTACTTTTTTCCCTGCAATGTGAAATCAATTTTAATATGGTTTGCTTAATTTATAACCAACCTGCCGACTCTGCTGTTTGCGGTTTGTGTGGCACCGCACGCCCAGAGGATGCAGCGGCTGCACGGGTGAGGGCAGGACGAGGTGGCCACGCTGCTTCGTCCCTGCTCGGGAGGTACCACAAGCCGGGAGCAATTCCTGCAAGCGCACACTGCCTGGAAATGCACAGGACATTGCATAATGCTTACAGTTTTCCTAAGCTGTTGCATGGCTCCTTCTGAAGAATTTGCTTGTACTTGGGAGACATCTACATGCCACGAGGTGCCATCTCTGCAACACCGCGCACCCGTGGGACCGTCTCTGCGGACCCGGCCATGCTGCCTCTCTCCATGTGCCTCGCTCCACATCACATCCGAGATCACTCTGTGTCATTCTGATGCCCACCTAGTGCACAGATCCCTGCTGCGGGGTCCCCGAGGACATCCAGGGTGCCATAAAGAGCGCTAGGTGACGGGGTCGGGCACGGCCTCGGTGAACAGAGCCGCTCTGTGTCACCCGCGAGCTGGATCGTGCTCACGGCATCGATGTCTTCACTTAGACTTCCCCAGGAGGGAAAGGAACCTCACATGACCTTCCAGTTATTTTAAATGATTACAAGAGAGAAAACTGAGTCCATGCAATGGAAAAGAAGCTCTTAAAAGAACATTTCCTGCTACAAGAGCAATTCAGTAATTCTCTCTTCCACTGCAGGCTAAACTAACTCAAATTACCTCGCACTTGGCAGGAGCCGGGAATGCGTGCACACACTTAGCAGCAACCAGCTGACGCACAGCAACTTCTCAGGTGTCCGAACTGATTCCATGGTAATATCTTTTTGCAATACCTGTGCTGGGAATAACAATACCTCGCCATGGGCGTTTTATCTCCCTCCTGTGGCATGTTGTACTTAGATGCCTGTTGTTGCCATTTTCAGATGCCCATTGTTGCTGTACTTAGATGCCCATTGTCTCAGAGATTAATGAGTAGCTGAAATACAAAAAAGTATTTTGGGTCAACCCAAGAAAGAGAAAAAAGAGAAAACAAAAGTTACCCTTGCCAAAATGAAAGCTAAATAAAACTATTTTTCATTCATCTAAAATGTTTCATTTGGCCCTAAACAATGTCTGACTTTGTTTTGAGGACTGTATCTCTTTTCTTTCTCTAAAAGATGATGTGATAAGATGCCATTTGAAAAAATATAAATGTTTTCAGAATCTCAGAACCAGTCTTTCAATGTGTGTAAAATTTCTTGTTCCGCAGTTCTGCTTTGACCCAGTTTAACACCTTTGGTTTGCATCCGTGAATTGTGAATGCAAAGCTGAATGATTTTTTGGAAAAAGTAATCTCCCAGCAAACAATGCCACCTAGGCTTAGTGCTTGGCTAACCTGCTCCTGGTTAACCTTAGTCCTTAAGCCATATAGGCACATTTGCTTATGCTAAATCTTCTTAGATTTGTTTTCTGCAGAGAATTTAAAGAATCAAACTGTTACATTTTTAACATACGTGAGTGCTGAAAATAGTGAGCAAGGGACAAAATTTTGAGACTACCACTTGTCAATTTTCCTTTTTTTTTTTTTTTTTTTTTCTAATTGGGTTTGCTTCAGACAAAATGCCAAGAGAATCTGCGAGATACTGGTACTGCTGCTACAGCTCCCACAGTGTGAGCCTTTCTGTGAACTGTTTCTGCTGAGTTGTCTGCCATGGAAAGAGGCCTACAGGCACAACGGTTGTTCATTCGGGGTCACCTCCTTCTTTCTTATGGAGCAGGAGGCTTCTGGGCACATATCAACAGTGCAGCAGCAGCAGCACACGCTCCGGCTACACCTGCCTAGCACGGGGCCCCATGGCCACCGCCGGCCACGGCAAGGCAGAGGAGTCCTCGGGCGGCTCCAGAGGGCCTGACCATGTGACAGAGCCAATTAATTCTCTTTTCATTCCTGAGCTGGTCTTTTGCCTTTAATAAACACTACTAAACTTCGCACAGCCAGCCAAGCAGCATTTGCCCTTTCAGCTATGCAATTGCACATCTCCTTGCAAACTTGCCAGCTTTCCTCCAAATCTGTTCCTGTTAGTCATATTTGCTTTCTGAACAGTTACCAAATGGTTGCTTTCAAGCCATCTTACTTCGGAATGGTGTTGAGCTGCCAAAGTGCTTCCTTGAAGCCAACTTCAGTCCCACATGTAAAAACTTGCAGCTGAAGTGGGATCGATCTTGTCAACGTACATCTCTGCATTTGCAGCTCTGCCTCACGCGGCTCAGGGGCACCGCTCTGCCGAGTGGCTGCCGTCGCCGGGGCCGTGCCGAGCCCCGCGGGCCCGTCTCGTGCGCGCTGCCCGTGGGCGCT
>VZSV01000191.1:251663-288515 GCA_013398735.1 Nothocercus julius
GGAAAGGAAAGGAAAGGAAAGGAAAGGAAAGGAAAGGAAAGGAAAGGAAAGGAAAGGAAAGGAAAGGAAAGGAAAGGAAAGGAAAGGAAAGGAAATTCATGCTGTCAACATTCATGCGCTACCTCTCAGCTCCTACTGCTATTTGTAAGTTTAGTCCAACATCAGGATAGCTGCTAAAACACTTCAAATTAGCACATCCACCAGCAACAGCAGAGACAAGGAGAAGGGGTGAGAAAGAAATGGAAGAAATGGAATCATTGAAAAAGTGCTTTTAGGTCTTGCATTTGTGGTTGAGCAAGTCTTGTGTCTCCTAGCCTGTAGTCTCATTCAAGGCACAAGTCATAAACTTGTATGTATCCCTTGACCTCAGATAATATTCTGGTTTTTTTTTAGTTTTGTGTTTTTCATTTTTATAGCATGTGAGCACGTGATTTAAATTTCATACTGTAGATTCGCTATAGTTACTATTTTTTTCTTGCTGTCTTTGAATAATGGAACAAAGATATTAGTTCCTGTGGAACTTGGTATTGTTTCTTTGTCTTAATAACACAAGCATGTCTTCAGCCAACCTGTGCTTATTTCACACTTTACTGGTGCTTTGTATCATCTTAAATAAATCCAAATTCACAGAAGGCTGCTGAAAACTAAACCTGGTACAGGTCAAATTCTCCCATGGACAGTTCTCTGCATCATCAACCAGATCCAGACCTTCGAATGGAATGTGATGGTCCACAAAGATCACTAGGATGTCAGCAAGCTTTGGGGCTGGTATCAAGTCAGCTTGGGAGCTCCTGCAGGATTCTGTTTCCTTGCAGTCTGCAGCAAAAGGGCGACATTAAAACTGCCCTTTATCAGCTTCTGGGTGTGGTTTTAATTCCTTGGGGCTGAGAGATGGAGTTTGCATTAGGTTGCTCTGACTAAATGCAGGAAATCAGAATGTAAGTTAAACAGGAAAGGGATTGGGAGAATGGAAAAAGAGGACACAGCCACAACCCCAAAACAGCTCCTACTGCATGCAATTCAACTCATGCCTTTTGTGCTTAGCTCCCTTTTCCCATGCGCTTGTTTTTGATCTACAGCGCACGCGACGGTGGTAACTACTAAAACCAAGGGAACATTTGCAAGCTATCAAAGGAGGTGGAGTAACTCAGGCAACTGGAAAGGGAAACTCTGCTATTTCTCAGGATATTTATAGAAGGGTACCCCCACTGCCATTTGTGCTTCAGGGAGGTCCTTCCCTTGATTACTGATAGTGTGTACTTTAGCCATGTGTGGTGCAGCAGATTGGGCTCAGAACTGTGAGCCACAGTTCCCCTTTCCCAGAGCTTCCTTTGAACTCTGCAGCCCTACGCAATAAAGTTATGTGTGGTGCTGGGCTGGCCCACCCAGAGAGCGAGATATTTCTTGGAAGCTGTCTTCCTCTTCCCTGTGCTAAGCTACTGTGAAAATGCTATGGTAGGATCCTTGTGTCAACACTGTTTTCCTTCCTCTCCTCGCTCCAGCCTGCCCGCTGGAGGCAAACTTCAACTATCCCAGACGGAGCGGCACCTTCCGCTCAGTATTGTCCCTGATTTGGGGCCTTTCATTACTGTCCTGGTCACGATCAACTGGATGTTCAGTCACAAATACTGTCATTCCTGTAGTTGAGAGGATCCTTGGACAAACTCCGGAAGGGTTTCAGATGCTCTCTGTGGTGAGTTTTGTTCTGGCAGGTGTTACTCTACACATAATAAATGCGTAGCTCATTCAGTACTGGCTACTGAAGGCAGCAAGCTTATTTTTCACAACTCACTAGCTATGAGCAAAACAAATTGTCTTCAAGTTTTAAAATACTCAGGAAAGACTCTGAAATTTTTTACAGTTCACTAGGCATTGGGCGTTAAGGTAACTCATTTACTATTTTGTCTAAAAGTATTTGCTTCCCTCAACATAGTGATGTACATTTTTGTTTCATAGATTTTTTTATAAAAAATAAGCCATATATTTAAAGTAATATTTTAGTATGGAATGTGGGAAAATACCCTCTTAACTCAAAAATATCCTCAAAAGAATAGCTTATTAGTGAGAAAAGACATATGCTATAGCTATCTTTTCATTGAAAAGAACAGCAAGAGTTGCACCCTCATGTTCACTCTTGGTAAAAGAGAAATATTTGGTGCAATACAAAACTAAATGCAAATATGACTCAAACTAACAATTCCAACAATTGACAATTTCAAATGCACATATATTCACCTTTTAAACTGAACTTTAAACTTTCATGTCCATTAATTAATGAGCTTTTTACCAGTGTTTTCTTCACCTATGAACTCTCAATAAGTGTGTGCATCAATCAATCTATAAATGAACTGCTTGGACACCTGTTTCAGTACCAAAGAAAAGCACTTTTTCCTGCTTCCAGAAAGCAAATCAGTATATTTTTATTCTATAAATAATACTTTTCACATATAAATTTCTATCTAAATTTCTAGAAGTGACCAAAGTCTCCCTTTACCTCTGAGAGATGGAAAAATGAGAAAGGAGAAATGGAGCTGAGCATTCCCAAAGACCCTGGGATAGCTGTCAGAGCAGATGTAAAGAATCTATTCCTGTTCATCTCACCGCTAACGTGTTGCTGTAACTGTTAAACCTTGTGCTTCTCATACTAACAACAGTCACTTGGAAGAGCATTACCCACCCTGCTAATGGAGCTACTTGGGAATGCTTTTGCTCTGTTTTCCCAGGCCTCTCCAGAGAACAATAGGCTCATACGTTTTCTTTGGAATTGGCTCAGGCAGATTAAAAGAAGAAACCCCAAATAGTGTGTGATATTCATCGGTCTACACATTTGGTAGGGCTCTTGGTTTCGCCAGCAGGCGGATGGGTAGAAATCAAAGACTATATTCAGTCCCTGTATGAGCTTTGTGGCTGTTTCCAGATTAAATACTCTGGGAATTTGCCTTCACTCCGGAAAATGCTGGAATTAATTTTGCTCTTACAATTGCACTAACCATGGTCACCAAAGGACAAGAGAAATTTTCTGCTGTGGATGACTCAGATTTGTCATGTGCAAAAATCTTGCTCTGGGCTGATCTTCATAATCAAGCCCATTTCTGGCTAACATGGATGCCGCAGGATTGTTTCCTCTGCTTTGCCAGCTTCCTAGGATCTCTGCCTTTTTAAGAGTCCCAAGCAGCTTCTTGCAGGGGATGTGTCTAAGGCTGGAACATTTTAGCACTTTATATCCTACGCAAACTGGATCACTGTGCATGTGCCTCAAGTCCACCCTGGCACAAGAATCGTGCTGTAAATAAGAAATCCTGTTTACCATTGCTCTACTTTAATGGCATGAAGGCAACTAAATGTTTCATTTCACGACTGGGTTCTCAATCCTGGCCTTGAGGATTTCACTCTGGTTTTGATTTCTTGAATACTTTTGTTTTGAACATAATGCCAATGACTGAGAGCGTATATGGAAGAGGAAAGAGAGCAGAGGAGTCACCACATTGCATATCTTGTGAAAGGCTGGAACAGGGTGGCTGCTGCTGAACAATGCACATTAAAAAGGCACAGAGCCTGTGCTGGCAAGTTCAGTGAGCTTTAAAATTATGTGGTTATAATATGTCCCCCATGTGAGGCTGCATTCCTGTGCCAGTACTGCAGCAGAGCTTGTGCATAAATGAAGGAAATTCCCCAGTATCTCACTGAACATGGAAGCTACAAAAAAAAAACAGGCACGGGGGATTTTATTTATTTATTTATTTATTTTGCAAATGTGGGAAGGCAGGGCTGAGAAAGCGAGGGAATTCTTCTCTTTCACCACTATTATCTCCCCATATATATCCACAGTGTAATCCCTACGATCCTTTTAGAGATGATAGAGAGATACAGGCACACTGGCAGAAATATCACACCTACTTTAGAATCTACTTTAAATGGAATTAATCATTCCCTATTACACAATGATTGTGTAGATTTGATAGCTATAGACTATAAAAAGAGGCGGCAGTGACTAGCTCAGAGGCAGATGCCCACATTGTAGGCCTTCTCTAGTTGCTCAGATGAAATCCCCCTCAAAATAACTCAGCACTGTAAGGACACTTATCAGCAGTGTTTTGTAAATCCCTTGAACTCACCAAGCTTTCTTGTGCAAGATTTCTCCAGTCAGGGCAAGGGAAAAGCCTTGGTTTGATGCCAGCATGGTAAATGCTTGGGTGTTTGAGTTGAGTTCAATGCCCTTTCCATAGATCCTCATGAGCAAAGAGTCAAGCAAAAGAGCCTGAATAAAATACCATATTCCTATGGGTGTATGGTCCTTTGTGAATCTTCCTAAGGGTTGTAAATGACTAGCTTCTTTATTAGTAACGGGGCTCAATGATCCATTTGTGGCCTTGTATGTCTTACTGTTGTTATGTCAGTGTTAACATAGCTAATGATTACATATGGACTCAGCATGAGACAGAGGTTACCATAACCAAGAACAGTAGATTCACAGTGAGGGTGACATACGTAAAATTAACTTTAAAATGTGCTGTTTCTTGTCATTTTACATACATGACTACAGAATTTCTGCTAATCTTATTCCTTATACCTATTCCCTTGCGGCATAATATGACATTGAATATTGGCTGATCAAAATTTAACAAGCTAAAGCTGATAATTGTGTATTCTTGGCTTTTGTTGATTTACTGTGATGTTTTAATTATATTTTACTCTTAAAAAAAAAGAAAGAAATGTGCAATTCTTAATGATTAGATCTTAAAAAAAAAAAAAAAAGGAGCAATATTATGGATATTCTTTTCTTCCTTGCAGGGCAGTAGGCTGTTAGGTTGGATTGCTATGAAGACCATTCCCAAATATTGGTTTCGATCTGTGGCAGAAATCCGGACTGAACTTACCTGTGTTTCTGGAAGCACAGCAATTACTAGTATAAGTGAAAATGCTACCCAAACTTCTTAGACCCTCCAAAGCTGAGCTGAAGCCTACAGAAGACAGTGGGGGTTAAACAGCCATCAGTTTCCTTCGCCACTCAGTTTCCCTTTCTTCATCAGTCCAGGCCTTATGTATATTAGAAGAGGGATTTTTGTGTGTTTGTTTTGTTTTTGATAAAAGGGGATTTTATATTAGAGGTTTTATTTACTGAGGTGAAGCTGGAAGGGGAAATCTGGCAAATAATAGTATCTAAAGAGGGAATCTTGCAGAGAATCAGCCTTAGGAACAGAACAGTTAATTCGGGAAGCATTTGCTAATCTTCCTATCCAAAATATCTGAGCCTCAGGTAGAGTTGCAAAAAGGAAATAAACATAGAGGAAGGAAAGCCTGTAAGCACTGGAAATAAGTTTGTAAGAAGGTCATTATTTTAATACACTCTGCTTCAAAGAATAGTTCAATGTTACAATTAAGATAAAGGAATTGAAACAGACAAAAAGTGAGAAATTAGTTTGAAAACAATTTCTCCCTGCTCTTATTTCTCTGCCCTATATAATGTGAAAATATGTACTTTCTGGTTTATTTAAATATGAATGTCTACCCTGAAGGGAAAAAAACAAACAAACAAACAAACAAACAAACACCTAACAATGACTTTGCTCTTAGGCACAGCTTTTAATAGATGTCAATAATTTATATGGTTTTAGTGAAAGCTGTGATTATTTAGATCTCATATAAATAAAAAGCATTGCTATCACCTGTCATAATACTCTATATTGTTGTAGGTCAAGATAGAAGTTCCTTAGAGTGATTGGCTTAGTTACTGCAAGAATTCAAAGGCTGTTTATCTCAAAGGCTGATTAGTTAAAGACCTGTAATTACAGCAGTTTGACCTCGAGGAAGGTAATTACTCCACAAAAGCTCTCTACAGGAAACCAGACATTAGCCTTGGCTAATTAGCCTGACATTCACAAGCTGCCTGTATCAGAATGCAGATGGTTTGGCAACACCAGCGTGCAAACAGCATCTACAAATGCTTCAGGAGCTACTCAGAGAAAAGCAACTGCCAGTCAGTGCTGGCTAAGAGTGAAATGATTTTCTTGATGGCTTTTATGAATTGCTTTAAAAAAAAATCTATTTCCCAGAGACAGTTTCCCATAGAAAAGGATGGAAGAAGCGGATGGCAGCATGGGAGAAATGACTCAATTTATTATGGGAAAAAGTAGACAAGGCTGGTTCTGTAAACTTTTCTGCTATTCCTTGTCCTTCTGACAGTGATTAGTCTGCTCATGCTTATTGGCACATTCTTTAATCCTTCCTCATTTCAGTGACTATAGGCTTTATATTTAGGTTGCAGTCAGCTCCCTGCATATGGTCCAAATACATCCCAACAACAATCAAAAAAAAAAGAAAAAGCATTTAATTGTGCTAAAAGTTGCAACATTTGCACATAGAGTAATACTGGATTTTGGTTTGGATTTATAATTCCAGCATCCATAGATGTACAAATAATGACTTAATAAGTCTATAGAGATGTGCTCAAAATGAGCTCTGAGTAAACAGTTTATACTTTAAAAAAAAAAAATTGTTTATTGACATCACTGCCATCTCCAAATGACAACCTAATTTTGACATATCTTTGAATATCTTCTCCAACAGTTTCGTTACTTGGAGGATATAGATATGATATCATTTTGGTGAGCATGGTATGATAAAAGAAAAAAAATGTCATTTCGTAGCATGGTGATGCATCATGGGCCTACATGCTTAATGCCAAACTTGTTTATACATCTCTATACAGAGATGTATCTATACAGAGGGTTTATGTGTCATAAATGAGTGTTTCAGCAAATGATCCACTTACTTCTTAAGAATTTGGCTGGTAGACCAATAACCTACAGCCAGAAAGTGGTTTGGTCCTGTTCTGAAGGCTTGACCTTGAGAGATGAGTTGTTCCTGCCTCTGCAAAGTCAATCCCTCACCACATTGCCGGGATGTCCAGCTGTGGTGGTAGCAGATCCTTCTAGTTGTGGTGATGTGGTCTCAGTAGAGATGGGGCTGGCACAATCTCTCACCAAAAAGGGCTGTCATGAACCAAGCAGTTTGCAAAGTCCCTGATCAAATGACAGACACTGATATGCAACTGGACAAAGCATCGGATTTGCCTAGACCTTGCTGAAGTCCCGGAAATGTAAGGGCTCTTTCTTATTTTGAATCACTCTTCTAATTCTGTCAGATGCTGCCAGTGAAAGAGGGGACCTTTGCAGAATTAATTTAGCTACTTTTAACTAACCCTCAGAAGAGTTAAGAATTTTTTTTCTTCATCTAAAAAATATATTAAAATAAAAGAGGTTTGAAAACATTGCCAATAACAATGCAAACTAAAATCTTGAAGCCATAATAAGACAAATTTCTGCAGTAGGTCTAAAATTTAGAACATGGTAAGTATTCTGGTCAAAAGTAGAAAAATTGATACATATCACTAACAGAGATACACTTGATTTTCCTTTTTCATTTCTTGTATAAAAATGTTTTATTTACTAACAAAACGCTTTACGAGCTCAAGTGCAATTTTAAAGCAAAATTGCAAAATTACAAGCAAAACACCACAATGTATTAGAATATTTTTCCTCCTGTCATAAATAATTTTTATGAGTTATGACACACTTTGCAAATGAACAAAGAATTTGAGAGAACTATGATTATAAATTCAAGGTAATACTATAAAAAATGGTAATGCTGGTAAATGAGTATTCAGTGGGTGTTGCTGAGGAATATTTCCTCCCCATCTGTATCTGAAAAATGTTTAGTTTTCCATCAGCTAAATCACTTTCACTATTCCTTCTGCAATTTAAAAAAGAAAGGCTAGATTATCTTGCCATTTTTATAAGATACAGATGAAGTAAAGAATGGAGAAGAATAATTCTCTCTCCTCCCCTCCACATGGAGTTAAATACTTCTGTAGTAGCCCTTTTAATTAACTTTTTTCCCCCTGCAAAATGTGAGATGCATCAGGAATGCTGGAATAAGTAATAACAAAAATATTTCTCCTATGTTTATTTTTCATTCATTTATTTTCCAGTCTTGGCACCAGCAGTGTTTTCTTGATCAACGGACAGAGTAACATCTAAATTTGTTCAATGTTGTTTGAATCCCCTAGAACCTCCCTAGAAAATAAGAAAATATGTATACAAAGTGATTCATGTTGCACTGAAATATGTCTGCTGGCCGTGCAAAGGAATGTGAAAAAAAACTTTGCCATTTGGTGGACAAAATTAATGTTCTTCATCACACCATCTTCCATACTTAGGCTCAGCCCAGATTTGCCTCTGTCCATTACATTAAGGAGGATTCTTCAGAACTACCATATCTGTTGCATTCACAGACATTCATGCCGTGTCTTGAATTTAACACTTTTCCAGCATGTGCAGTGCCTTAGGAGATATGCTTACATTGCTACATGGAAGTCTACGGGAACAGAGGCAAAGACCTGGTCCGTGCCTGAGGCACCTGTAGTTTTCTGCTAAAGCAGGTTGGTGACACTGAGCACTGCTGCCTGTGTTTCACGGCCGGCACTAGCAGAACTGGCCTGTCTGAAACTGACCCAGCTGTGCCTCACGATCGGCACTTCTGTCCTGGATATAGGACAAAAACGGACCAAACTCAAAGTTGGCTGAATTTTGACCAAAAAACAGGTTTTCAGCAGTCTTCTTTCATGTCCCGCAACACACAATTCTGGTTGGTTGGTTGCTCTGTCAGGAAAACCTCTTCCCCAGGCCACACACTGAGGGCCTCTGCCGAGGAACACAGAAGGCAAGTACATGCTTGCAGACACAGGGCACTTTGTGGAGAGAGAGGATGTAGCCCTACACTACTCACAAAAAAATATATGTAAATGAATAAATATAAAGGAGTGAAAAAAAAAAGAGTATGGCAAAATGATTTCCCTTTCTCTGCCCCAGACTGCCAGACTTCAATATTAACTAGAACAGCTATGGAGGCTCAGGACTACAAAGAGGAACCTTGTGTGGATTCCTGACCTTCTTGGCAATGTTATCACCTCTCACGGTCTCCTAATCCGCCGTCCCTCCACAGTCCTCCCTCAGTTTACCCCCTGGCAATCTCATTCTTCATGCACATACACCAACATCAGTCTTGTCCTCCTGCCCAAAACTGAGAGTCCACACAAGCAGGACCTGCAAATTAGGGTGTTCCAAATCAGAAACGAATATGCTGGCAGAGGTGGCTGCAGCTTTATGGCCTCTTCCAAATTCCCTGTCCTTTTCCATGTGTTTCACAGGGCTGAGCACCAGGTGCGCTGTCTCTGAGACCCAAGGGGCAGTACGATAGTAAAGTGATAATATGTATCTAATTTCCTTTCCTATCCAGTCTCCTTGTCTGGAGATCTTCCAAACCCGCTTGGACGCAGTCCTGAGCCACCTGCTGTAGGTGACCCTGCGTGTGCAGGGGGCTTGGACTAGATGATCTCTAGAGGTCCCTTCCAACCTTAAGCATTCTGTGATTCCCACTCCACAGAGCCATGGAGTTTAAGCCTATCTGCTTTCTAGATGCCCCAATCCATGTATAAGGGGAGGAGCAAAGAGCTGCTGCTTTCCAGGTCCATTCAGTCCTCAGTCTTTACAGTCTTTGCCAAGAAGGCTAAGAAAACTAGTGGTGGCATTTAGGAACTTTTCTTTGGTGGGACAAGGGGGTGGAGGGAACTGGTCATGGCTGTCTTTCCTTCAGGAAAGAGGCTAAATCCTAACAAAGGGCCACTGGAATAAAACTGCTGGGTCTGAGCGTGATGCCTCCCAAGTCTGCTTTTGGAAAGGTAGCTTGTTATGCGTATGGGATGAAAAACTGTATCCTGGAAAAACACAGAAAGTAAATATTTAAAGAAAAAGAAACACAATGAAGCAAAATGCTTTGTGTTTATATTTCCATGGGCCACTGCCAAGTGTCTCTCAGCCTGTTACACATCTAATGTTTAGTATACCATATGTTTTTTAAACCAGAGGATTAAACTCCTCCATGGTTGTGAAAAACATCAATGCATTTGTTCTGGACTTCCTCTCCCTGTGTTTGTTGTTAATTATCAAGTTTTTTCACATCCCTCTGACAATTTCTGTCTGTCTGTTTACATGTTTTAGATTTCTGATGGAATGTATATATTGCTCTTACCGCCACCCAGGATCTGCTATTATCCCCAGGAACATTGGATGTCACTCAGCCATACCTCAGTGGACATCTGAAGACACAGGCCAGGATATCTTTTGAGTCTCCAGCTCCTCAGTGTCTGCCTTTTAATACTCAGAACACCATCTCCTTTCAAAGAAAGCAGTATTTCACCTCAGCCTCTGTTCAAATCTCTCAGAAAGTCTTATCCAAAACCTTTTTTTTTTTAAATGAAAAAGAAGAATCAGATTATCCCTTGGTCACTATGCCAGTGCAAAGTGCACTGCACTTTGCCATGTTCAGTGGTCAAGCATCACTTCAGAAGTCAGCTAGCAAGAGGGCTTTTGCACAAACCAAGGATACACATACCCTCTCAGCTTCAGAGGGCTGAAAGTGCAGTCATCAATGCCATTTTTTTTCCAGTTTGCAACACGAAGAAAGGAATCCCCCTGGCTGCCACTAATATCAGTCTCTGAATTACATGGCAATGTTAATATAATGCATAGTTTTAAAGCTCTTTAATGTTACTGATATCTGTGCTGAGGCTTAGAAAACGTGTTTGGTACATAAACATTCTGCTGTGTGGCTTCTCCTTTCCATGGAAGCAGAAAATACGAACTGAAAACAGTACTGAGGCAAACATTGCCAAAGCTGCTGCCCTCTTTTTTAATTTATAAACAATTGGCAGCACATTCATAATGACAGTAAACATTAGGGAGGATGAGTTTTTTAGTGAAAACTTAATTGGTGCAATAAATATAGACAAATCTCAAATTTTGATTTTTAAATGTGAATCTAGGAATACTCTTGTTAGAGGGGCAGTAACTCTTACTAGAAACATGCGGATTTTCCTTGGGATCACGCACTACTGTTAAACATTATGCAATATTTGGGGTTTGGGTCCAGCATGAGGGAAAGAGTCCTGAGAAGAGCTGCTATGATCCATGAACAAACAGCCTCCCCTCCAAATTTCCTGCATAGCGCCAGGTAGAGAGTGTGGATGGATATTTGCTCTCCTCCTTCTTCAATACAATTGGAGAGCTCACTCCAGCACAGAGCCCAGGCCAGGCCCTGGGGACTTTCCCAGGCCAGGAACTTGCTTGTTTGCAGTGGGAAGGAGGCTGTTACTTTAAACGCTGAAAGAAATCTTTTTCCTCTATTACACTGTGGGCAAGAACTCAGTTCTGGTGTCAGAGTGAGTGGTGAGCTGCATCTAAATATTCTCAAAATGCATTTGTTTATTTGAAGGGAAAGTTCTAACTTGGCTTATGCAATGTGATAAATATTTGTTTTTTGCATTACCTAACCTGGAAAAGCTTTCATCTCTTGTTGAGAACCCAGGCAATGGGAAAAATGTCAAAAAATTATTTTTTTCAAGTAGAAAAACAAAGTAAAACTCTCACACTGAGAGTGTGGCTGGGAAGAATACTAACTGGTGCTCAGCGGCTCATAAGTGCTTGGTACTAAGTTCCCATTGATCTCAATGACACGTCTGGTTTCTGTGGGAATTCGACTCTTGAATTTTCTTGAGGAGGTGGCCCATCTTTTATGTAGCTTAAGCCTTTGACAGGATATTAAGCACCAATAACTGTTTTGACATAGTTGCTTTGTGTGGCTCTCTTGCTGCTATGCCCAGCAAGCACTGGGAGAGTTCCCATGATGGTTAGCAGAAATCCAAAGATATTCAGAGCCTAGTCACAATTTTACAGAGTAGACACAGAACTGCAGCATTTAGCAGGGCTGTATTTTCATCCAGTGTTACATCTTTCCTTTTAACAATCTGTTCTCAATGTCCAAGAATGATAGGATACAACTAGGAATAAATTGCAAGGTATTCACATCTGGTTTTAAGATAGCATTTCTGATGGTAAGGTTCATGAAGTCCCCAGAGCTGAAAGGTTTTAAAAACAGATTAGACAAATGTCAGTGAGGAATAATATAATATTATTCCTATGTAAAAATAATATACTTGACAGTTAACAAGCTTCTCTCCCTATTACAGAGCTTTTTATAATGTAAGCCAGATGAAAGTCTCTTTTACTCTATACAGCTAGGAAGGGAACGGGACTTGGAAGAAAAATAGTAACCTCTAATCACTTCACAAAATATCTGGTCAGCCATATGGCAACTTCTGGCATGATCAGAGCCCAGGTGGGCAGCACTGCCTTTACCTCACTGTCAGTGTTGCCAGAGTAGATGGAGAAGAAGAACTGCTGCATCCCAGGCAGAGCACACAGGGAAATCCACCCTCCGCACTGCCCACAGGCATCGGCAATGCCGTCACCAGAGCTCTCACGGGAGCCAGCCCTAGTGATGTCCCCATCGTTACCACACATAAGCACGTGGGAGAAACCAGAGGGCCACCCTGGCCCGTGTCTCTGAGGTATTCCCGCACCACCTGTCGTGTCTAGGCAGTCTCCGCACCTTCCTAAAACCTTTTTCCTCTCTGGTGTCCAGATGTGGATGGGGCGAGATGCACAGGGATCCTGTGGATTCATATTCCTCAGTCCAGACACACATATGCCAACAATCTCAGGGTAAGTTTGCAGCTGACATACTGGATCTCCATCTTTGATGCCATCTCATCGGTCTCCAGAGCAGGAAAATTGCTGCAAGGTTGCGAGTGAAGTCTATTTGTGTGGTACGGTGGGACGGGAATGTGCATTGTGTGCCATCACGTTGAGTTGCAGGCCATGAGAAAAAGTGTTGGCATCTTTTTCACAAAACAGCCACAAGAAAATAAAAGTTGTTTAAAACCTAGATAGGCAACGTCTCCGTCAAAGTGCTGTCCAGAGAAATGACAGGTGTTTGTTCTCATGGGCCCTCTTCATGTCACAGCTCGTTTGAATATTAAAAAGGATCATTTGTGTGTGAAAGGGTAAAGAAGGGTCAGGGTCACATTGCTCTTTGCTTTCTTTGTTCTGCTAGAACAAAATAAAGAGTCAAACTTGAATCCACAGAGCACAGGGTAGCCAAAATGCATGCTTGGGAACCTGTTTGCATTTGTAACTAGCGTAGTGTTAATTAAACTGAAATGGTTTCACAGGCTGTGATTTCCACAGAAATGGACTCTGTGCAGATTTATTTTTCTATAAAACTTCATTTCGGGCTGTGTAAAGGGAACAGGAGAGGCACTCCTTCTGTGTGTGCGCGTGTGTACGCGTGTGTGTGCAAGAACTCAAGCCTCCTCTGCATGCACGGGGCAAATCATAAAAAAAGTAATTCCCAGCCCAGAATATTATTATGCTTCTTACAGCAATGTAAGTGTAGTCTTGCTTTTTCATCAGAAGCTGTACAAGGAAGAAGAAAACTAAGATATTTGCAGTATGAGTATAGTTTAAGTTTTAACTAAAGGAAAGTGGTCCTGTGAGTGACAATTCTAAAATTCATCTGGGAAAAAAACAATGTGTTATCTCATCAGTATTAGCCGTCATTACCACTGCCTTCAGTTGCACCTCTGCCCCACGAAGCAACTGTGTGAACACAGCATTGAAGAGGCCCTGTGTTTCTAACCCAGTCCACACGGTGTTTGTTCGGCTGGTCGTGCACAGAACAGCCTTTCTGGCTGCCTGCTCTGCCACTGGCCTCGGCTCGCTGGGCCGGGGGATAAGCTCGGCACACTGGGCTTGGATCTGGGAGACACGTGCTACACACTGCTCCCTTGTTGAGTCTTTCCCCAAAGCAGAGCTGAACCCGATGGAAAAGCACTGCAGAAAAGAGAAGGGAGTCTTAAAATCAGGTGGAGGGCAGACATGTCTCTGTTCTTGCTTGGGAGAGGCAGCCCCGATCTGCACGAAGGCAGGAATTGGCAGGGTACGGGGCCAGAAGCCTTCACCGCTTCCATGGTGAGGATGTGGCCTCCACGAGCAGCACGGTCTCCTCGCTCCACAGGGGCTCAGAGCAAGTGGATGAGTGATCAGCTGTGCTCCTGGAACCCTGCCATTCCCAGGGTGACTCAGCTGAAGCTTAGAGCAAAATTAAAAATTCTGCAGTCAGAACCTGATCCACAGCGGCATCCACTCAAACCCTTACAGACACATCTGTGCATGCATGGTCTCTTTGCAAAGACACTGAGCGTTCAAAGCTTGATAAATGACATATATTGAGAATTTCTTATAAGGAAGGATTATGGCTGCCTGGAAATCAAACCAAGTGGTTGCCTCTTGCAAAGCGAAGGATGTTTAATCCAGTTATTTGTGATCACATCTGTGAAGGCCTGACTCTCATAGCCAGTGTTAAAGACTTTAAAGCACTTTGGCCATATTATTTGGTTTGCTCTCACTTATTTACACAGATTTTATTATGCCAATAGTGCAGTAGTGGCTTAACCACCAACTTGAGGATTTTTTCTGCATAAGGGAATCTGAGCACTGGGATTTGCTTAGTGCCTTTGTTAAAGTTAGGAAGCTCTTTTGGCATTTTGAGACATGAAATGAAACTTTTTTGAGGGGGAGGGGGATTTTTTTTGTTTCAATCATCAAGGTCAATGCAACTGAAATATTAAACTTTGCTTGATTTGAAGGCAGGCAGGAAAGAGAAATGTGATCTCATGAAACCACTTTATTTCTCCCTGAGAGCAACAGGCTTTCCTTCCTGTGATTTCAAAGCTTGTCTAAGATTTACTGGAATCGTTGGCAAATGCGGGATGTACTTTAGTTTCATAATGAAATATACAACTCGGTCTTGAAAAGTTCAAAGCAGGCCCTGAGGAGCACCATTAAAGATGCTGCTAGTGAGCACTCATGACACTGTTGTCACTCTCTGTGCTTTCCTATGGAGTTTCCTAAAGTTGAAATGAAACTGGTTTTATTTTACATTGCCTTTCTGTAGAACTGAAAAACACCTCAGTATTACCAACACCCTGTTGAAGAATATGGGAAAATAAAGAAGATAAATGGAAGGAGAAAAGTGTGTCTTAGACATAAGGGTTGTTTTTGCATTTTTGTTTTGTTTTGTTGTGCAAGTTTTTTTTGTTTGTTTGGTTTTGTTTTTTGTTTGCTTGTTTGTAAGAGTTACAGCTTCAAACTGTTGGAGTTCCTATGGTGTCAAACTCCGCTGAACTCAGGTGAAACTCAGGTCTGAGTTTCTCTCTCTTGGTGTTGAATTTTGGGCTGTTTGGGAATAGGAGAGGCAAGTGGTATGATGAGGCACAGCATCTGCCTGGGGACCAGACATTTCCAGGAACCTGTGCTTGCCACTGGCTCTCTATATATAATCCAGGTGTGGAGCTACCCCAGCCTGCCCAGGGCTTACCCTGATTACACCTACCTCACTGTAGCTAGCCGAGGATTTATAACATCTTCAGTGAATCAAGCACTTCTCATTGCCCCTTATGCACCCTTCAGAAAAAAAATCTGCTTAGCATTATCTGCATTATCTTCAGGATGTACCCTGTGACAAGGTTCATCTAAGCCTTATCTCCCATTGTGGTCAAGGCTTGTCACTCCACTCTCAAAATAGGTGGATTTGGTTGGGGTTGGGGAAGAGCCACTGCAGCAAAAGCTTGAGGTTTCTGTCACCTTGCAGTATTCTTCCCTTAGTGAACTGTGCATTTCATCAGATGTCATCTTTCTGCTAGAAAGTGTGCTCTCAGATAGCAAATGGGCACAAGGATCAACATGGGAATAAAAGTTATTTCATTTTATGAAATCACTGACATTGCCTCAGCCAACTTTCCTAGTCTCCCCGTTTAGGCAACGGAGATGAGGAAAGAGAGAGAGAAGTGAGAGAGAAAAATAATGCAGATGGCGATTTCAAAGAGGAGACACTGGAAGCGTTTTAAACAACCTCGTAGATTTTTTTTTTTTCTCACTGACTATATATGGAGTTGAGGGTGGCTAGGCAGTTAATTTATTTAATCAGGTGTCTAAATTTGGGGGATGTGAATATCCACAGATTCCTCAATGCATGCATGAATATATAAACTATATGCCTGATCTGCCCTGCGGCAGTGGGAAAAGTTCCTGTTAGCTCCAGAGAGGATCTCTATTGTAATAGACATCTGTGCATCTCTCCCTGCTGTAGAATGACATGGAAATAAGAAAAAGAGGAAGTGGGGAGGAAGTACAGCACAAATATACTGATTTACAGTCTTATTTGTGCACTCTTGACAAAACAGGTGCAGATTCAAGGTTTTGCATCTCCCTCCCTCACCAAACACAGCCTCACCACTCTTTTTAGACTAGAGACTGGGGGGGTGTCTGGGCAGCAAACAATATTCCTTCAGTATCACTGAAACTGAGCACTGACTTGAAATGTGAAAGGTTAATTTGGAAGAAACAAGTAAAACCAAAGTACCCCATGACAGCAGTTTCACCGAATCTTCTTTTTGAAATAGGCAGGAAAGATAGTTTCAAAATCACCTCCACGACGGACTTCTCATCAGAAGTCCGAGTGCTGACAGGATGCTGGGGCCTCTAATGACACCATTTGGTTGCCGATTACTTGTAGGTTGGGTCTTAGTGGGTGGCACTGGAGCTCTCTGTGAACTTTTTCATCTTGCTGTTGCTTTTGGCTTCTTTCTCTCTCTTTTTTTTTTTTTTTTTCTTTCTCTGTTCCCTGGGGTGTCCGGGAAAGGGTGGTGGTGGGAGGACACATTCACAGCTAGCCCAAGACATGGGCCAGTTTATTTACTTAGACAACAAACATCCAGCGTGCCGTGAGTGCAGTGACAGAGGGCAGTTCCTGAATGGGATGAGACAGTTCATCTTCTAAAGCGCCCACCCACGTCGACTGAAAGGCTCTAGCAGCGCGGACAACCGGCGAGGAAATGACAGCTTGTGTGTTCAGAAACGTCACAGGCTACCCAGCAATGTGTGTGATGCAAGGCTCTCACAAGCTGTTTACAAATGGCCGGAGGCAACACTCTGCTCGTTTTCCCTTCATTTCCTTCGCCCCTGTGCTCCCCTGGCCCCCCCTTTTGGGGGGCTGTCACTCTCCTCACCATCCTGCATGCAGCTGGCACGGAGCAGCACGGTGCATTCCCCATTGCGGCGCATTCCCCATCGCGTGGAAGGAGAAGGAGGTTATGCAAACAAACAGAACAACAAGAACATTTCTAGGAACAACATCAAACCTGACCTTTTGTTTTATGGCAAAAAAGCAACAAAGACGTTCTTGGGAAAACAGCTTAACTGAGAGGGGAATAAACACGACCCCTTGAACTGTTGTGCTGCGTGGAGCTGACCAAGCAGTGCTTTGCTTTCCTACCAGGGCTCTGAACTCTGCTGGACTATAAAAATGTACATTGTCGTTGTCATTCTGCAGAGGCTGGTAACCCCAGAACCCAGCTGAAATGAAGCAAAACAAACTTTTTTGTGTCTGTTGTTTGTCTACTGAGCCTTTACTGGGATTTCTGCTGACAGCTCCTCAGCATGGCAACGTGTGACACCAGTGCTCTGTGATCTCTTGCTGCTCGCCTGCTGCTTTTCCAGACTGAAACAAAGGTGTTGGTTTCGACCTACACAGCCCTAAATGGCTCAGGACTTTCCTGCTTGACAACTTTTCCCCTTCTGCTAGCTGTGACCAGCAGAGGTGCTCCAGATGCTAAGAAAGAAAAAAAGAAAAGAGTGGTGGGAGCATTTTCTTGTCCAGGACCCCTAATGGGTGGTATAAGCGCCTCCAGACCCAAGCCAAAATACTCTTCTGATCTCTGAGCATGGTGTGAATGAGCATGCCATTTTTTCTGGGTCCTATCACAAATCTGAGGCACCCTCAAAAGAGGACCGAGATTAGGGAACCAAGGAGATGATTCAGGTAATTCCAATTACTCAATGGAATCCTTGGCCTGCCTCAGGAGGATTGTTGCCAGCAGGTCGAGGGAGGGGATCCTGCCCCTCTCCTCAGCTCTGGTTAGGCTGCACCTGGAGTACTGGGTGCAGTTCTGGGCTACCCAGCGCAAGAAGGATGTGGAGCTTCTAGAGAGGGCCCAGCACAGAGTGATAAAGATGGTTAAGGGACTACAGCATCTATCTAATGAGGAAAGGCTAAGTGGGCTGGGCCTGTTTAGCCTGGAGAAGGGAAGACTAAGAGGAGATCTGATCAACATGTACAAGTACCTGAGGGGAGAATGTAGGGAAGATGGGACCAAACTCTTTTCTTGGTGGTGGCCAGTGACAGGACAAGGGGTAATGGGTACAAGTTGAAACACAGGCCGTTCCATCTCCATGGGAGGCAGAACTTGTTTGCTGTGAGGGTGCCAGAGCCCTGGCACAGGCTGTCCAGGGAGGTTGTGGCATCTCTCCTTCTCTGGAGATCTTCCAAACCCGCCTGGCTGCCGCCCTGTGCCCCGTGCTCTGGGTGTCCCTGCTGGAGCAGGGGGGGTTGGACTAGGTGATCTCTAGAGGCCCCTTCCAACCTCAACCACTCTGCGATTCTGTGATTCTGTGATACTGCCAAATGCTCTCTCAAAAGAAGATGAAGGGCACTTATAATCTTTTCTGGCTTTATTTGGTTGCTGGAATACATTTTCTCTGAACATTACATGGTTACACTTGTCAGATACTTGAACTACAGCAAATAAACACTTCTAGATTTCATTATTAAAATCATTCTCCCCTTAAAAAAGAAAAGAAAAAAAAAAAAGATCAGAGTATCAGATTATCCCTAAGGAAGAAGAAGAAGCTATTCCAGATTTTTAAACAGTCATTTCTACTGAGGAAACTAAATGCCTTCTCAGGGAGTAGACACTCAGATTATTTGAAAAGTTATGATCAAATCTGATCTACTGCCTATTGGTATATGTTTTAGTTGGTAAATTCTGGCCCTTTTCAAAGTGACCACATGAGTAAACAGCAGGAATCCTGTTGTTCACAAACCTTAAGGTTTATCTTACCTCTAAGTTAGCATAGCCAGAGGCACACATTTCCAAGGGCCCTTTATCGACACCTCTTCTCGAGGAAGAAAGAGATAGGCCACCAATGCTCAAAATTCATTTGCACGCGAGTAAACTATAGTCTCCTACCTACAGCAAGCCCATATTGCTAGGAGTGACAGATTATCATCTGTTACACAAAGCGTGATCTAGAAACAAGTGCTGGCCTCCAATGTATCACTGCTTACTTCACAGTGCAGATCCACCAACGGGCCTCTGCAGTCTTCTGGTGTCTGGCCACTGTGCTTCTCAAAACTACGTTAGACAGCATGCTGGCCGAAGTGTCCCTGACAACTTGTTCTGGAGCTAGAGTGGAAATTCTGACTAAAAAACAGTAGAGCAGATACTGACAGAGATGATGAACATCTCTCCCATGTAATAAGAAGATCCTTAATGCCTTAATCCTAGAATATCTAGAGCAAAATGAAGCTACATCATGCTAATACATAAACTGCCACTCAAGCATGAGAATATGTGATTGTAAAAATGAGCTGTCAGCTCTCACTCTGAAGATTTTAATATGGTGGAAAGTCTGCTGAACTCTGTGTGGAATGCCGATAAATTCCAATTGTCCAAGTACATCCAGGACAAACCAAGAGTCATAATTTCAAATACAATCAAATTCCACATAACTTTTAAAACTGAAGGATGTGTCTGATATCTGGATAATCTGAATTTTAGTAACATCTGAGCTCACCACTGCTATGTTACTGATAACTCTATTATGGATTTACAGGATTAGCAAACGTGTACTTTTTTTTTCAGGCATTTGCCATCAGAGATACAACACACCCATCCCAGCTATCAGAAAGCAGTTTCTTGTTTGCTAAGCCATGCACATCTATTTTGACATTCTAGATTACAAATTTTTGGCAGAGACTGGGCATCATCAGATTCAACAAAATTCTCATAGCAATTCTATGTATATAAAAATTCTCCAAATAAGGGGAACAGAGCACTGGAAGTTAAGCAGGATTTTTTCCAAGGAATTATATGGCCTGTATTACATAGAGGGTCAGAATAAATGATAATAACGGTCCCTCTGGGCCTTAAAATCCATTAAACCTAAATAAATCTAGAAATAAATGTAGTGAGAGAGAGAGGATGAACTACATTTTTGGTGTTCTTTTTTGCTGATGTTTACTTTGTAACAAGTAAGCTGGAATTCATGATGTTTATCAAGCTGTTTTATCCACACAGAGAAAAGCCAGAAGTCCCTTTATATGTTTTAAATTCCAGAACTTCATTTTGTCATTTTGAAGAGACATTCTATTTGGAAATTTATCCAGCTTTAACTTAATATACATTCATATGTGTATACATATATGAGTGTGTGTATATACATATATATATATATAATATATATATATATCTTTGCAAAGAAAGATGTAAATCAAACCTTGTTTCAGGGATTAAACAAAATGCCTTTTCTTTCCTCCTCAGCAGTGCTTTTCCAACTTCTCAGTTTGCCAGAGATGTGAAAATTCAGTTGCTCCCACAGGTGGACTACAGGAATACAGAGATTTTTCATGAAAGCTCTTGAAACACAAGTCCAAATTATGCCAGAACACTTTAGTAAAGAAAACTGCACATAGATGAATGTCCAGCTATACTCTTAGAAAAAAAGAGCAAGGATGTATGGTACCCAAAGCACCGTACATTTACTTTCTGTTTGAGAAAGCAAGGGTTGGACTGCATAAAGCAGTCCAAGCATAAAAATACATGCATAAAGCATATATTTCTTTTCCACTCCCTTTCTTTTCCACTGTATTTCTCCTTCCTTGACCCTCTGAAAAAGGAGAGCAGGATTGAAACTATGAACCATTATATTCCTTTTGTGTTGAAAGAAAATCAAGAACAGCACCTTCTGCAGAAAATCTTGTGCTATATTTTGGGAATTCATCATAGATGTTCATTAGATAAATAAGTAAAGCTAACCTAAAGAGTCAAATGGGACTGCAAATCACTTGCCTACTTCATGGAGCTCAGATAGTCCTTTTTTAAATCATCACCCTACTGAAAGACCCTTTCCAGCCTTAGTAACTGTAAGTCCTGTTTATTTCACAATGAAAAAGATATTGAGAGACAGGCCATGACCCCCTGAAAACTATTTTTAAAATCAATCTCTTCTGCATCCCATCTAATAGCTACAGTAATAAAAGTAGGTGAAAAAACATGACAAAATTCTACACAAGACAGGCAGACCCACAACAGAGCATATTGAACAGCTGCTGAACCTATAGAAGCCACAGTGTTTCCTGCACTGATTGTCTGAGGAGCTGAGCTTATTGAAGCCAGGGTGATTTGGAACAGCTTAGATGGGAACTATTGACTGAAGAGCCCTTTTGTATGGAAAGCCATTGTTCGGTAAAATTTTATGACTTCACAGCTTTTTAACAAGAGGAATTTTAACAAGGAAAGTTTCCTTCGAGGTTTCTTTATGAAGTGGGTGAGCTGAGTTCCCCATTTCTCCACAGATTAAGCTCTGTTCTAAGAAGCTTTCTTGTCTTTCATCTACTGGAAAAACAAAAGGCGCAGCCTGGGTTTAGCACTGCAACCCCCTCACCACAAATCAATACCCTCCTTCTCTCCACTCCCTCAAAAAAATAAAAAAAAAGATGGAAGAAGATTTCTTCAGTTTAACTGTTATTAATGTCAAAATGGCCTTTAGAGGAGCCGCTGGTGATGACCAGGGTATCTCCTTCTCTGGATCATACATTACCAGGAAGCCCTTCTGTGTTGGCCCGGAGCAAAGCCAGCAGCAGTGGGAGGCCAGCAGGGACAACCAACACTTTCACCAGCGTGTCGCCTGGGGGTCTTATCCTGAATGGCATCCAATAGCCTGCAGGGAGGGGATTCTCTCACCAGGTGCAAAGAAGGGAGAAGACTTTGCTGACCAAAATATACTGTCAAATATACTCTATGTGTGTGTGTTCCCTTCATTGCTCATTCCCTTGCTACGAGGAGACTCTACTCTGCTTGAGGCAGGGCTGCCTTCAGAGGGTCTTAGAGTCCTGTGCTTAAGTTAAATCTTGGAAGAGCAGAAAAAAAAATGTACTTGAGGGAAGTTCTGCTTAGCCCTGACCACTGTTGTAGGATGTGAAAATACCTGTCTATATGGACTGTCTGTAGCTAACTCATATTTTAAGGAAAAGTCTAGGAAAGTGTCTGAATGGTGCAAGCCATTAATGACAGTAAAACAGTGCAAACCGGCAATCCTTTTCACTTTTGCTCTCATTCCTGTTCTTTTCCTTTTGCTCATTTTCATAAAGAAACATAATATGACAAAAAAAGTCAGAACCTCAACACCTCTTCAGGCAATGATATCTTGTGCACTTATGAAAGAATAACTGGAGCAGTGATTTCTCTGCCATGCATCCCTTAAAACATCTTATCATTAGCTTGTCCCTAAGATGCTGAGGACTGCCTGGTACAAGTGCCTCTCTGTCCTCAAGAGAAAATCTAGTAGCAGTAACCCTGGAGTAACAAATGCAAAGCAGTGGCCATTCGGCCACAACTCTTACGCTGCAGTGAAAGTCCTGGCACATGTGGAGGAGGAGCAGATACCAAAACATACAGACATTCAAAGCACTCTCATTACATTCCCATGTCTCATTAAAATCCACTGTAATCCTCCCTGCCAGGACCTTTCTGCCAGATCATCATTCACTGTCTTTGTAAACCATGCTTATAAATCTGAAGAATTATGTTTCATCTCATATTATACTTTAAATGCCATTTTTGAAATTTTTATCTGTGTCAGGACCCACAGGGGACACAATCTAAGAAAATAAAACTTTTAGTATAGTCTTGAAATATGTCTAAATGGAGACTAAAAGATAGTCCTGCTTCTACAAGCATAAAATATTCTAAACTACAAATAAGACATATTTTCCTTATTGCTGTCTTATTTCCCTGGGCACCAGAGAAAGTATTTTCCTGATCGTGTGTCCTTTATGCTTCACATTGTTGTTTTTTCCCCCCTAAGTCAAGAAAACTTCATGTTGATTAGCATAAGCCACGGTCAAAGCAGAGGACATGAGTGAGCCTGACAAAGTGAGGATCCTTCTCAATATATCTTAATATCCTAAAGCTTCATGCTTTGTAAATTGCATCATTGTAGGATTTATTCTCTCCATTTTTTCCAGTGTTTGGACTTGATAGGAAAGGCTAATGGTCTCAAAAGAAAAAGAGCAGAGTCTTGAAAGGCAACAATTGCTCCCTATGTGGTAGTGAACTCCCACAACTACAAATTGATGTCAGGGCACCACACAGCTGGCTGCAGAGGGGAAGCGGTTAGGAACACACCTCAGGGAGAAATGGCATTTAACAGCCATTTTGCTGGTGAAGCACTGTGCAGAAACATGTATTCACAGGGCAGTGAAATAGCAGGCCTGCTGTTGTTCTCATCTGCAAATCTCACACGTATTTGGAATAGCACCATGGAAAATATTTGCTGAAATCAACGCGAGTTATTTCCCTTCCCTGGACCAGCCAGCAAGCAGCATGTGGAGCTCTGTGCGGAAAACTCAGACAAAACCACCTGCAACTCCCTGGCACTGCGCTGTGCAGGGAGGCTCCCTAATCCCAAGGCACGGGAGCAGTGGCAGCCACAGCAGCTTCCCCGCACACCCACGGCAAAACTGCAGCTGCAGCACCGGTCTTTCTGAACCCTGGATTTGCTAAGTCCTGCCCTGGTTACTTTGCTCTATGTGTGGTCTTAAAGGGAAGAGGCTCCTCCTTGGGAACCAGCAGCACGAGCACCGGGCACTTCAAACAAAACAACTCAGGCCTGCCACAGAATCTTATGCCTTCGTTTTTGCCAGAATTTTACTCTAAAACACTTTCTCCCCGCCGCGCAGTCTGTGCCGTGACAGCCTTTCAGAGCTTCTGTTGTCTCACTGGTAATGGGTTTGGGCTTTACGGCTGGCGGAGGGAAGTGCCAGGAATGTGAATGGTGCCACAAAGACAAAGGAGGCACATGGTCCCTGCAGCTTATTATCAAATCAAAGGTATCATTACGGCAGCTACAGAAAAGAGCTGCGTTTCACAGTTTAGCAGCCCAGCTATTTCTGTAATATTGTTATCCCTGAGCTCAAGACATATTCCGTAAGCCTATAGTATAGTATATCTAGAAGTGTCTGTTCATTTTCTTCCATCAAGGATAAACAAAGTCACACAAATGAAACCCTATGGATCAATACTGTGCTGGTAAAGAAAGGATGGGAGGAAGGCAAATGGGAGGTATAAGAATTGCAATGCCATTACAGCCAGGTGCTTGAGAGTATTTATTACTTTATAGCAGCTGAAAATAATTTGTGAATATGCAAGATGTTGTACATGAGTAATTTTGTGTCTGCTTAGTAATAAAAACCAAAGAGCATTATAAATGACCTGACAGTCCCAGAGCATTCACGTCAAGCGTGTGTGTATGGGGAGATATGACATATGTTTCACACATACTTTACTCCTGTGGATGCTAAAAGGTCTAGTCCCTGAGCAACATGTGTGCCTATGTGTATGTCCACAAGAGGACTCACGTGGAACTGCTCAGGCTTAGCCAGGGGCTACCCTGACCTCCAAGCTGAGGCCCTGCTTGCGTGCTGAATATGGGGCTGCTGGACCCAGCATGATGGTCACCAGCTGGCTGAAAGCAGGTTACCCCTCGGATACCACTGTGGAGGGGAGAACTCTGCCTGCCTTCCGAATTATGCCAGCACAAACAGCAGAGAAAGTAGTTTCTGGAGGTGAAACAAAGCTGGTTTCTGCTTTCAAGCAGACAGACGGTCTGTTGGCCAGGCTCAGCCAGCACGGCTCACTCAGCGCTGGAGCTCTTGTCCCCACAGCACCTACCACCATAACATCTCAGTGACCTACACATCTCAGTTTTAGATAGCCCAGGGCCAGGATCAGGAGCACAGTCCCTGGGCACTGGGTCTGGAGAGTAGCTCTCTCAAGAGAGGAGGAGAGCAGGGGGTGCTGACCCTGAGGGCAGCAGGGGGCATGTGAGGGTGCCCAGGCCCAGAGGGCAGCACCTCAGACCCTGCAAGGGGCCATGCCTGCTCTCTGCACTGCTTCCCTGGAGAGGAAAGAGACAGACTGGGACAGAAAGTAAGGTTGAAGGAGGATGTGAGGAGGAGGAAAAGAGAAGAAGGCCCAAGAGTACACACGCAGGACCAGCTTTGCAGCAGGCAGCACCCACTTTCAGTGTAGGCATAGATGCACCAGCTGGATGTAAAGAGTAATCACAAGACATGAAAACACACTGACAAACAGTTTATTCCTTGCTGTGTTTGTGAACAGCCCCATCCTGCCACGGCGCATGTTGTGGCCTGATGCCTTTCCCTCAGCAAAAGGGTAGCAAGACCTCATGTTTAACCTATGTTAAGAATAGGCCCCTGAAAGGGCTCAGGAGTCCAAGGCTGTCTCTGCACAGGCCTTGAAAGGCAATTAATAAAAGCAAACCTATCGCAATGTTAAGTAAGGCTTGTATTTCCACTGGAAAATATCTAGATATACAGTAATAAAGAAAAACTTTAAAATGCATTGGTTTTAATTTTTACTGTAAAGCCGGTAACATAACAAGTGATCAAAAGAATAAAAGCAAGAGCTGATTGAAGAAAACTTTTCATTGAGAATGTATTTTTAGAAAAATGAAAGTAAAATCTGAGCATTTCAGCTAACAAACGTGTACGTGCATCTCTTGGCTACAGACATATGTATTAATTATACTAATGGTTGTGTTGATATAGTTGTGATGATATAAGGATAAAAGCAGTCGAGGTTTGTCAGAAGAGGCAATATGTCTTATTACATTAAGATAGGAAGAAGAGCACATGTGCCTGAAGGACTGCCTGTTTTTTTTTTCCCAACCATAACAGTGAACGTAAAAAAGTCTTTGCCTCTCCTGACAAACTTTGCTTCATTTTCATTACAGCATACAGTTTTCTTTCTTTCTGCCAGGCTCTCTTATACTAAAACAAGCTATTGTTCGTGTACAACATCTATTTGAAATTGATTTAATATTATCCCAGGGTAGGGGAAAGGAGGGGCTCCCCTACTATAACGTTCTCTCTCTCAGCAAAACATCACCAGTCATTTATTAGCAATGGATTTGTCTGGACTGAAACTGTGCTGGAAACAAACAATAGATTCAGAGTACAACATGTTGTTCATGTGCTTGCCATATGCCTGTGTTGCAAGCACTGCCAGGTCAACACACAGTTATTCAATATTTAGAGAATATTATTCAACTTTTACTGAAATCCTCTGTGATTTCATCAGCAAGATGGGTTTCTGTAATCCAGATGGGATCAGTGTCATGGTTTAATAACAGGCAGTTCTGGAAATCAAGGTGGTTATCAATGTACAGGCCACCCACCCAGTGCCATTCATTCAGCTCCACCGAGGAGAACAGGAAGAGAAACTGGCATCTACTGTGAACCAGCAGCAGAGATATTCTGTTACTTATTTATTGATCTAATTATTGATTTATGATGTGGGTGGGGCTTAGGGGAAGAAAACTGTCTTTTAAAGCCTGGGTCTATAAAATCAACATGTGAGGACAGTTAGAAACTTCTGCAAACATTTGTGTCAGGAGCTTCTGCTGTTTCTTTGTGCGCACTACAGTCTTTAAACACTGCCCTTTTCAAAAGTATTGCTGCTCAGGAAATGCAGCAGAATGTGCTTTGATGACCCTTTCTGAGCCACTCACATTCTGTATTTGGATGCAAGTGACCAAGAGTGATATACATAAAATGCCTTCAAAAGCTGCTAACCAAGAAATTATAAGTCTCAATTAAGAATGAGGGCTGTGCTACAGGATCCTTGAGAAAAAGAGCCCAGAAAAAGTAATGTAAAATGTAAAGCAATACATTTAGAATCATGTTGTGGTTACCACAAACCGTCAAAATTAGAAGACAGAATTTAACGTGGAACTGTCCCCAAGGTTATCAGAGCTGTACATCCAGATAGCTCATTTGAGGGGCCCATATGAATAGATTTGTCTGAAAGGGGAAAGCTCTCAGCGCAGTGTTTCTCAGAAGTGCATCATCACAATGGTTGTCACGCCATGGCACATGCTCAGTGGGACAAGCCACGCTGCAGAGAGCAACACGACCCACGTGCCTCCAAATCTCTCTCACTGTGTGACTGAAGTCATGTTTCCGACGTGCACGAAAGCTGGAGAGAAGGAAGGGGACGGGCATGTGTTCTGGCCACAGGACGGACGCACACTCTTCAAACCCTGCAGCAGGGTAGAGCTTCATGACCCTAGGGAAAGAGAAGACTGCCCAGGCATGGGCTGCCAGAAGAACTCAACCAGCCTGCACTGAGCCATGGGGACTTTGTGAAATCATAGCACTGAAAAGTGGAGAAAGTGAACAGAATAAAGACAGGGTACAGGGCAGGCAACAATAACTGAAATGTTTACAGATTTTGTTTGCTCTTAATGCACAGGAGTCAGAAATATATGTTCTTGATTGACACTGCTGCTCCAACCTCTCCTCTAGGAGAAATTCCATCCGTTTGGGCATTAACATTGATAGAAATAAATAAAGCTATTTCCCATCTTCATTTTCCTCTCTTTATATCTTTGTTCCTTCAGCTGTGACACATTCCCCTTCCTTCTGTCTCCAGTCCTCAACCTTTCATAATTCCATTTTAGGCTTTGCCCACACCTCTCATTTTTCATGCATCTTTCCAAGCCCTTTTTGGATTCAGGTCCACTCATTATCCTCCTACTTTAACTCTCTCATCCCTCTCCCCAGCTACCTCCAGCTTCTCTCTCTCTCTCCACTAGAGGCCTTTCTGCCATGCACATATTCCTTCAGCAGAGGCCCCTTATCCATGCAGACAATACACTTAGCTGTTGGAAAATACAGGAGAGAGAAACTAATCAATCACAGGACCTCAGTTAAAGGTAGTAAGTGTTGCACTCATGTTAGGAAAAAGATTTTATTTAGTTTCATCAAAAGGGGTTTTAATTTTCCAAGATATTGATCTCACACAAGGATAAAGTTAAATTATGGAACTCAAGAAGCTATTTCCCAGAACCATCCACTCCAGTTCAAGGAAGCACAAAAGAAGAAGCAGGTGTAGCCCTAGCTGCAGGAAATCTTCCCTTCCTCTAAGTCTACTGGGACAGGATCCTGTAGTTGCATAAGCTGACTTGTATGTTTTACACTAAAATATTAGGGAACCGGGTCTTACACATTTAAAACTGATATTATGTCTTCAAATTACTAACACTAACTCATGTTGCAAGCTTTGTTTGTCTTGTAACTCTCATTGGGACCCAGAACTCCATTTGCATTTTCATAAACTCATCCCTGAGCTTTTCAGTTTGGGGTTATTTAGGATCAAGTGCTCTAAAACTGCTACTGAAAGGTTTGTTTGTGACTGTTCAGCTTCACTGGTGTAGGCAGCATGAAACCTTGCTCCAAGGTCCTTGTCCTGCCTTTCCCTAGAAAGGCCTCCAGGCAACTTTGCAGATGCTTATATAGAGTTCAATTCCTTCTTCAAACTGCTTCTGGTCTCTACTTTCTTGTCTTTCTCATACTTGGATTCCTTTGGTGCTGTCCCCCAGTGCAGGAGGACGAATGCCATTCGGAAAGAGTAAGGGGGATTTCTATTTTGTTTCAACTGAAATGTTTAATGTAATCAGAAATCACTAGTATTGCTTCACTGATATCCCCAGACTAGTGGATAGGGGATGGAATGGATTAGAAAGGAGATAAAGGTAAAACCCCAGACTAGAATAAAATAGGAGAGTAAACACTTAGTTACACTTCCATACGAAACTTTACTGGTCAAGCCAGACCACAGCCAGACAAAATAAGAAATCTGAGAGCCAGATTAAAGCAACCTTACATGCTGTAGGTATTAGATTAATACAACAATAACTCTGTATCTGTAACAAAAAGGGCAATATACCCACCTTTGATCAGCAAGATGGTATAAAACATTCTTTCATGTCCTTCAAAGGCAAAAAGATATTTTATTTACCTAACGTCACTTATACCATTGTTTGCTCTCCCAGAGCAAGATCTAGAAGCATTTCAGCTTGTGTGAAGGACATTGAAAGATAAGAGCCCATAAAACCGTCAGATGATCTGTCTCCTGGCCATATGTTAGCCTATAGATAGGAACAGAACAACAGGGGATTTAGACCAAAGTCTGCAAGCAGAGCAGACATAAACCAGAACCAGGTGTGCCCCTATGGGCTGATCTCCTGTAGTGTTGATCCGTATTCAATACAGTGTTGACATCAGTGGACTTTTTGTATGAGCATGCCCAGTTGGCTTTTTAGAAGTTATTAATGTGGACAGCACGTTGTTGAGAGGTGTATGAAAGGCAGGACTTGCTGCTGGACTTTTGGACTTTCCATCTTAGCACAGAGCTGAAATTCACTGTGTTCTGTGCACAGCTGGGTTGAGAACAAAGACTGCAGACTCTGATGATCTTACTTGGCCTTAACTCCACTCTTGCCTAAGGAAAACACTCAGGATTTGTTTTTGTGTTTTGTGTTTCTTTTTATAAGCTGTATTTACTCTTGGAAAGATAAGTTAAATGAATGTATCAAGCTTACTACGACATAACAGGATGACATGGGAGGAAAAAAAAAAAAGAGGATAAAATAATAGGGAAATGTGTCAGGGACCCATTTTGAGGACATACTGCCCCCCTGTGGTAGTGTGCGTTCAGATAGCTGCATGTCTTGCCATAACTTTTAAACTGCATAAAACCTGAAGATCTAAATTGTCGTCCTAACCCAGAACAGTCCAGCTTTTTGTGGGATTAAGTTAGGTTTCCGTCGTGCTCCTTAATAACTTTAGTTTCTGCAGATTTAAGATACAATGCAATTTGTATTTTCCGTACACAAGCTGCAGTTATGCTGCTGCGTGCGTTTATGTTACATGCTCCTGCAGCACCCCTTAGCGGTCAAGCCACCATTTGATTTATGGCTGCACAAGATGGATTTTCAGGCACAGGACAATGTTTCTATTTTTCATTCTGACACAAGACAAGTAAAAAGGAGTGCACCTTGAAACACCTTGAAACATAAGGACATCCCTGTAGCGCTCATCAGCTTCACCTGCTTGAGCCCTAGCAGAGCGCATCCCTGCCATGCTCAGGTCCATACCAAGGCACGCGAGCCCACCTGCACCTCGCCCTCATGGATCCCCGAATGGATGAGCACTCTGGCTTAGTCTAATCTGGTATTTCAGATTTGAAGCTTTGCTCTCTTAGTTTTAGTAACAACAGCTCAATACACAGCAGCACATCAACTGGTCTTAATGTTTCTATTCACTTCCCTAATGAAAAAATGTGCTATCTCAAATACTCTATTAACACCGCGCAACTTTTGCTTGAAATCCAATCCAGACCTCGCTCTTTTCCTGCAGTCATTCTGTTTCATTATGGATTGAGTCAAAGCCCCCAGAGTCAAAGGGAATCTTTCCTCTGTCTCATTTTCCATGCTGATAGTTCACTACCTTTTAGAGCATGCTAGCAGAATCTTACAATTAACCTGTTCACAGACACCAAAGCAGTTTTAATACCACCTTATGCTACACCTTTCTTTTTCAAGCAATTATTATGGGCTGTACATCCGTGAGGACAAGAATTATATATTCCAGCACCTGCAGCGTTATCATATTCTAAGCAACTCAGTAGTGGTATTGCTAGCCAGCATTCTTTACACTTGTGTTAAAAAAACCTTCACTTTTTACAATTTCACAGGCTTCACATCTCAATATCTCTGATGTGGGATGAATATTCTTATCTGTGCACAGATGTCTAGAGGCCTAAGTGAGTACCTCCGATAACATAATGAGCACAGCCCAGATCACTGCACTCCAAATCATCCAGCTCAGGCACCAGCCTCTCTCACTCACCCTTAAGTATTCTTTAGTCTATATCTCAGGCAATTCTACCCTTGGACTACTTTTTTAACAGGCGTTTTTGCAAGAATATGCTTTCAGTCTTGTTTCTTTCCCCAGGCCACCAATTTGTTTGAAGACAGTGCACAGAGCAGTGACATGTACTTACTCGGTTTTCACGTAGCTATCCACTGGTGGCATTTCCCCAGCACAAGCTCATGCTGTGCTCACAGTGTAGCAAGGTTTTGCACTGGGAGGATAATTCCTTGGCTGTCATAGCGGCATTTCAGCAAGGTCTCTGCTTGCACCAAAACAGGTCAGCACTCATGAGCAGCATCATTATTGGGTCACACGGAATTTCTCCATTCTCATCAGTCAGAAAGACTCCCTTGGAAACACTCATACATCTTCAAGAAGCTCTCAGGGTATAACCGCCCTATTTCCCTGGAGTTCCTCCTTACTTCAGGGAGGGTAGGAACCTCACCCGGTCTACCTCCACAGGATTTCACACTCTCCCCTTATGCCAGCAAGACTATCCATTTGGAACCTTGGTGTGTAAAGCCATGTTTGACCTTGCGCCCCCCGTGCCTTCTCTCAGCACCTTTCACTCCAAAGCCTGTGGAGTGGCAGAGGAAAGAGAAGGAGCGAGAGGAATGTAATAGTCCTCCTGGGCCAGCTGCCTTTCCTGTGCTTTCCTGCACTGTGCAAGTAGGCAGTAACACCAGCCAAAAATGTTTTCATTCAGCATTCTTTCTTGGCAACCAAAAAATAACATTCTGGAGAAGCAGAACTATTTCACAGGTTGTTTCTTCTTTGGACCATTTGCTAAGCTTCTCATGACAAATGTCCACATACCCCCAGATCTGAAACTTCAGAAGTTAAGACAGTTTTGGTTTGAAAAAATATATATACAAATATCTAAATAAATATGTGTGAGTAGGTATGTATGTTACAGTTATTCTTCGTTTTGTTCACTTCTGAAGGTTAAAATGCATCCAAAGCAAAGCAGGAAACTTTGATTATTTGTATTGTCTCCTTTCTCAAGTTGCTGAGTAAGCCGGCCAGTGTTTTGACTATAAATCACACACACTGCTCTTAAATGGGTACAGGAGTGCCTAAGTGTGGATTTCAGGTACTTAGCTTTAACACCCAAGACTGAAGACAGGGCCGAGAAAGCTCTCATTGTCTCACGGCTGTCCCAGGAGACGCAGCAAGGTGTCAGGGGGCAGCTTATTCCAGATGTCTGCCGTGCTTCTGCTGCAGCCGCAGACGGTGAGTGATGGTCTGCCTCACTCTGCCGAACTCCTGGACGTGATATTGAACTCTGCCTTCACCCCCAGGCACCCGAATGCAAGAAGGAATACGCTGCGACAGCTGAAGGGCCTCCGCAAGAGCCCTCACAGCCAGGGAAAGTCCTCGCAAGAGAGCAGTGGCAGCTGGCCCTTTGCACAAGCTTATCATTCATCCGTGATCCTTGAAACGGGAACGACATGGCAGGACATCCTGGTGGACCACGTGCAGCCTCGTTCGCCGCCCTTCTGCCACGTTTCAGGGGACGGATGTCTGCTGGAGCGCGCACGGCCGCCTCTGCCAGTCCCTCGCTGCTCCCTCGGCACAGCTCGCCTCGCTCCGACAGCCCCAGCTCCTACCACATACCAGCGTATCGCAAATAAAATTTTCAGGCAAGCTGCCACATCAAATTCTTTCTCCTGTGGGTGGTCCCTGGGAACAGTGGAGCCCTGTCTCTAATACCAGTCCTGATAACAGACTGTTTACAACGTTAGGATTCAATGGGTTTGATTTTTTTTTTCCTTCTTCCACGCTGCAAATTGCTTGTCTAGACAGATTTGCAGCTCCAATCTTTTCTAAAAGTAGGACTTTGGCTCAGTTACTGATGCAATCCACCGATGGAGTGAATCGTATTGTTAAAAGCAGCCTTGCACTGCAGAGTTCCTGTTTTCCTTAATCTAGAAGCCTTGAAGATGGATTAACTGCATTTCTTTCGTTCTTTTTTTAAAAAATAAAAATAAAAAGACTGTCTCTTTTGCCTGGACATGGGACTACCTCAATAACATGCAATAAATGCAAAATTTGCTGCTTGCATTTCAAGGCAATAAATTGTTCCAGCTCACACGTTTGTTTATCCAGTAAACAGTAACACTAAAAAAAAAGAAGAAGAAGAAAGTTTGTACCCTGGCCTCCGTGTTGCAAAGATAGGAAATCCCTCCAAAAGGCGCCCCTCCCGGCCCAGCTCACAGCTCGCCGCCATTTTGTCGCCTCCGCTTGACGCCTGTCAGTGGAAGCAGCAGTCCTCACAAGATGGCGGCTGCTGGCCCGCCTCGCCATGGGCGGTGCGTCTGCAGTGCTGCAGCAGGGAGTGGGGTGTCGCCGTGCAAACACTGATATTTCCCTGTTGTTCCCCCTTTTTTCAGGGGAATTGATGTGGCAGTGGTGGTGCTCTGCCAGCCGCGATGTGCTGTTGGTGGCTTCAGCCATGAAGTGAAGTGTCCTTCCCCTTTATGGGGAACGGGGCCACCCCTACTCTCTTGCCGCTGCTCGGGCCAACATGACATCTCCTGGGCTGGGTCCCTGCACAGCAGGTATGAGGGTGTGAATCACCCAACATCTTGGTCCTTTTTAGCTGCTGGGAGGCAAAAAGCAGAGATGGGTGACCCAGGTGGGGAACGTGCGCCGGTGGCAAAGACGAGCGCTGCTTTCCACACCTACGCCTAGAATCGGATGAGGCTTTGCCCCCACTGACTTCAGCTTTTGGCCCACATGTAATATTTGTCATATATTATCTCCCTCGTTAGTTGTCAAACAGCTGCACAAATAACACATTTGAGAGGATATAATCCAAAACTGTCCTTGTGAAATGATGAACGAACCATTCCTATTCTTTGTTTTCCAAATCAACAGTGTTAGAATGACCAACACAGATGTCTCATTTTCACTTCCAGATGTTTTCGACATGGGGTGGTAATAATCAGTAGTTGTTTTATTTTAAAGGTGTTTTGTATAAGGCTATGAAATACAAGCAGTATGTAGAGGCCATTTAACTGAAAACGCTATGAGATGCAATGAGCATGTAACACAACAGAGTTTTTAAGGTGTTTTTACAAGCACAGAAATAAATATTTTCCTGTTCTAAAGTGGAAAATGCAATGGTATTATGACAAGACACAACCCAAGAGAAATTAATCAGACAACATTTTAAAAGGACTGAACTGATTTTACACTCTAGGAGTCAATGCTAATGTTGCTCCTGAACCACAGAACTTTACCCACTACTTCTATTTCTGATGATGGTTCAAAACACCCAAGAGAAATATTTTCCATGCTTCTTCCTTAAAAACAGCAGAATGATCTTCAAATATGTATGCTTTTACATGCACAAAGTGGATGTGGACTGGAAACTTCCATTGTTCTAAACAAAGTTCTTCTTGGTGCCAGAGTGGCATGTATTAAGCTTCATCTCCTGCAGATGTAATTGCAGGCGATATTCTCAGGGTGATTTTGGAAGAAGGTACCAAACAGGGGATTTTCTCCCAGACTCTTCCCTTAAAACACCAAATTCTGTAATCTTGTCATTGTGTAAGAATTGGAGCTTCCTAGAAATGCTAGATTTTCATGCCCATAGAAAAAGTATTGGCCATGCAAATTTCAAAGGTTCAAAAACCAACCAAACAAAAAGGTACTTACTAGATACTAAAATCTCATGATTTTAGGGGTGAAGCAAGCCTTTTTTATGCTGGGGTTTATCAATGCTTACCTGCATGCTGAATTCTGAGTGGTCCATGTGATTAAGGTGAGGGGGTTTTTTTTTGTGTGTGTGTGTGTCTGCTTTTATAACAGGAAAAGTACATATTATTTTACAGTCATTTTTAAGATTTTATTTCAGAGAGATCACAGTCCTTATCTGTTCTTTGTGAGAATTATAATAGTAAGAGGCATCTAGAGAAAGTTGGGACCTAAAATCCTGTGTTAAAAGTCTAAGTGGTGTCACCTATATTTGTTACTAGATTCCACATTTGTCATTAGATTTAATACAGTATGCAGGAATTTCTGAAGTCAGTAAATTTTTGTTAGTGATTCACCTCCATTCTATGTAGCAAATATTACAGAGATTTTGCCAGGTCACATCCGACCAGCAAACAGCAATATATACTTTTTGAATAAAGCCTTTGCTGTCTTAATACAACTTTACAAAAAAGCTTTTTGGAATCCATATAAGCCTGCAAAATACTTCTATTAGATACATTACTTTGTAACAATCTGAAGTACAGCTGAATGAATAGTTATCTACTGTTGTCTTCTAGTTTCATCCAAGAAAAGAGAATAACTGCCTACCTTTTGCTGATTCTTCTGCCTCCTCCAGCTCATATCAAATATAGTAGAGGAAAGTGCAATCACATGATCTTGACAGTAATATATTTTTTTATGGCTGCAGACTTCCCAAACCTCTGTGTGTACATTGCCCCCCAAAGCTTCCTATTCCTTTTTTTTTTTTTTTCTTTTCTTTTTGTAAATGTCCTTGTTTGCTTTTTTTGTTTTTTTTAACCCAAAAGAAATCAAAGACAAAGCACTTTCTGAAAACAAAAATACACTATGAACGAACTTGGAAGTAAAGCAAATGTTTTATTTGTGATTATCAAATAAGTGAAGGTAATCTGTGGCCTCTAAGCTTCTGTTAAAATAGTAACACCAGCAGCAGCAGCAACAGCAGCATTTCTTAGAACCTATGCAGAGCCCATAGAAGTCACTGGAACATCTCATGCAATTGTTATTGTTTTGAAGAGGGATGCTGATGAATGTGTTCAAAAGATTAAATGGATCAAATTATCCTTGGTAAGTGATCTGGACAGGGTTATGCCCCAGACTGATTTGATTCCTTACACACACACACACACACACACACACACACACACACACACACACGCAGGCATTGCAAGATGCATCCCACTGTGATTGCCAATTGCAGGTCTTCTGCCCAAAACGTCTCTTTTATGGCTTCCTCCAATTCTTCTTCAGGTAGCTGGTAAATGTGTTCAGGACGGCTTCTTGAAATCTGTCGCTGTGGAATACCCATAGAGGGATGAGCTGGAGGATGCAGGCCTTCAAAACAATCAAGCAAAAGCAATACAAAAGACAAATGGTTACAGAAGCCTCTGGAAAGATATTAACTCAGTGTTCACAAGGTCACAGAAAATAGGAAATGAAAAAAATGCTACTTGATACTTCTAGTATGAATGTTTCTCTTGGAGGGAAATGTTCTTTTTTTTTTCTCAGTTTTCAGCAGATTTGTTCACTTCCCAGTGCTTTTATTTAGTGGTCATCATTGCATATACTTATTCTATTTTCTTAGTCTGGTTTCGTAAGAAAATGGAGCTCGTGTGATAACACAGTCCATTGTTTTGTTTTGTTTTATTTTTTGTTTTGTTTTTTTTTTGTCCTTTCTATAGTAACATTCCCTCACTAATGGCTTGAATCTGCAGGTCAATTTCTGTAGTGGAGTAGGGGTCTCAAATTAATTTACTGTCAGGGTCATAAAAACAGTCAGCTGAAGAAAGGAGAGAGACTAACAAGAGAACAGACTCAGACTTCTGCTCAAGATACAAAAGCTTAGAAAGCCACACTTCATTGATGGACAGGACAATGCCTGTTAGCCTAGATGCTAGCATCTTCCTCCCTTCATAGTTCCTTGGTGCATTGTTAGCATCTTAGCACCTTAACAATTTATTCATCCCTTCTCATTTGAAGCCTTGTCTTAAGGTCTTTGAAGTCAGTGAAAAGATCCCTACTGTCAGTCGGCCTTGGTTCAACTTTTAGGATCCATCTGCAAACTATCAAAGTCAATTACCAATATTTCATGGGCTAAGCATCCAAAAATCTCATCACCAAAGGTGACATAATCCAGTGATTCACTAACAAACTCTTCTGGCATTTTTGTGATAAGACTGGGTTTTTGATACATTGTCATTGGAGTAGAAATACCATAAGGAGCCACTACCTAAA
>VZSV01000191.1:292613-303553 GCA_013398735.1 Nothocercus julius
AAACAAAGAGAGGATGAAGGTGGGTCATGCCAGCTTGGGTGAAAGGTAATTTCCAAGTATGGTGGAAAACATGGGGAAAGGTCCTGCCTCTGCTAACCAAAATGCTGAAAATCCCATTGACTTCTGTGGGAGCCAAAAATACTTGGAGCTCGGGCATCTGACTGGAGCAGGGAGCAATGGGCAGGATCCTACCAGGAATCAAGCCAGGAAGAATAAGTCAACAAAGAATTTCAAGATAATTTGGTTCTAGCCCTTAAAATGCTAAGACCATGATTTCATCTCAGTATTTTGAAAGAAAGTGAATATTGTGAAAGGCCAAAAAAGAAGTGGTTGTGATAGCAAGGGAAAGGAAGCCCCAGATCCCACTGAAATGGAAGGGGCTGATTTTGTGGAATGTGTAAAGTCTGAAATGACAAAGGCAGAATCCTTTTGTATCCTGTTTGTCTGGGATATGTATGTTTAGTACTCAGGTATTGCAGATGTTTCTGTTCTTTTCATGTATAAATAGAATAAAACCTATGAGCAGAATGTTTCCCAAAAATCACTTTATGTGTTTTCACTGACAGGTATTCCATGATTTATTATCTGAAGTCATTAAGCAGCCGTACAAATTTGGGAGGTAAAGTTTGCTAGCTAAGAAGAGAAGAACATCTGTTGATAATTTTTATGCTGTTTAGAAAGATATTAGAGATGAATGATAAAGTGCTCTGCTCTTGTTCATGTTAACATGCTGCTTGCAAACAGTACAGCAACACAAATTTTAATCATAGATGGAAAACACAAAACATTAACTGTTCTTTTAAGCAAGTAGCCAAAAAATGAACAATGAGGAGCAATGAAACAGAACAGGAATTGAAGTCCTGAAGTTTCTGTCCTGTATTGATGCAAAAACATTTTTGCAGGCAGAATTATGTCTAAAAGTGCTCTTCCTGTACCAAAAATGCAACTGAGTATTTTCTAATGTAGATCAAAATCTACAGATTTTGATTTTGTAACAGAATTGCCCTGTTTATTCAAATCAACAGGTTTTGGAAAATGTTTTAGCTGCAGTGTAACATTGTGTCTTGAAAAAGCAACTGTGTTAAACAGTTTCCAGTCAGTATTTCCCGTGCAAAAGAACCAATCCTACCAAGCCTGTCCCTAAAATAAAGATGACTTTACTCCCAGCTGTCGTAAGTGAGTACCTGGGAATAAATAAAATGAAAATATAGCTGAGTGCTAATTGATCACTCCTGCATGGAGATACTTTTTTTAGTTTTTTTAATTGAGAAATGTTGTGTGTTAGATAGGTGTGTGGCACGTACCTTTGTAACAGAAATAATGTTGCAGTTGATGAGACTCTGCAAGAAGCAAGAATACAGTAAGCACATAGTTAACACAAGAGTGGTATCTTATCTAGATAACATGTGTAGAAATTCCAGCAGAAAACCTGTATCTAGCAAAGCAGTTGCTTTTTCAGCTGCTAATTTTGCTTTGGATTTTCACTAACTGTGAAAACATTTGAGACACTCAAAGGTAGCTTAGCCAGCCATGGATTACAGAATCACAGAGTGGTTGAGGTTGGAAGGAACCTCTTGAGGTCATCTAGTCCAACCCCCCTGCTCCAGCAGGGACACCTAGAGCATGTGGCACAGGGCAGATCCAGATGGGTTTGGAAGATCTCCAGAGAAGGAGACTCCACAACATCTCTGGACAGCCTGTGCCAGGGCTCTGGCACCCTCACAGGAAAGCAGATCTTCCTCACATGGAGATGGAACTGCCTGTGTTTCAACTTGTACCCATTACGCCTTGTCCTGTCACTGGCCACTGCCAGGAAGTGTTTGGCCCCATGCTCTCTACATTCTCCCCTCACGTATTTATACATGTTGGTCAAGGTCTCCTCTCAGTCTTCTCTTCTCCAGGCTAAATAGGCCCAGCTCGCTTAGTCTTTCCTCATAAGATAGATGCTCCAGTCCCTTAATCATCCTTTTTTTGTTTTGGTTTTGGTTTTGTTTCTGTTTTTGTTTTCCTTTTCTTAGCCATGCCATTCAAGCCCCTCAATTTCATATTGCTCTGATTCTTTGTGCAGCTTGGCCCAGCCAGGTCTTTGCACATTGCAAAGCCTGGAGGCCGGTGGCCACAAGCATAGATGGCAGTGAAGGAAGTCGGATGGTTGCAGAGAAGCAGACACAGGGTTCCCGCCTGGCCCCGGGTGACTCCCAGAGGCAGCAGCATTTGTTACAGCCAGTGGATGCAGTGAAAGCTGCCAGGCAGGGATGCCCTACCAGCAAGGGCAGCATCCAGCCCACGCCTCAGCTCCTGCTGAGCTGCCGTCGCAGCGCCGAGCCCAGGGCGCTCAGTCTGCACAGGGCACCTCTCATGCCTGATGCTCAGGGATGCCGCTCTAGAGGAGCAGCCCGCCCAAAGGCTATAGTTTATACAAGGCTGTGATGTACAGATTTCATGGGTCCTGTGGCAGGTACCAGCAAAAAAAAAAAAAAAAAAAAAAATGCTCAGAAAATCTGCTTTGTCCACAGTGTCCACAGTTAAGTTCATATAGGTAAACAAAAGAGAATCTTGATTAGGTCCTTAATCCTATAATACTTTTGCACATGTATAGCCTACTTCCCAAAATAGCAAACTTCATTCAAACTGTTTTTTTTGTTTGTTTCTTTGGTTGCTTTGGGTTTTTGTTTGTTTGTTTGTTTGTTTAGTTTTCACATACTTAAGTAATGGTGTTTCAAAGAAAGGAGATTCTAATAATGTTAGTAAGAACTCAACACTTCAGCTGTGGCTGTGACCACATACACATAGGTAGTTACATTACCTATGATCAGTGAGCCAGAGAGGCTGCTGATCTCTGCTACACCCTGGCCAGCTGCACTCTCTGATGTGTTCCTAAATGTCTGCACCAATTTAGCTGAAATCTACCATTCTATTTCTCTTGCAAGCTCTACTAAACATTAAAAAATGAAAAAAACAAATCACGCTCCTTCAGGCCCAGTTCTTTTCCCACTCAATTGCATGGTTAAGCATGCACTGATTGTAGCCGGGGCAGAATCTGTCCCTAGTTAAGCGGAATTGCACTTCCTAATTGTCATAGTGCAAATAGGAAGTCACAGAGTAATCCTACCTCATCTACGTCTGGTCCATTAAGGAAACGGCACGGAAGAGGATTGTGAAGCATTCCAACATTGTTAACTAATCAAGAGAAACACAATGATAAGAACTACATCTAGACAAGGTACATAGTTCAGATAGTTAAAACAAACGGTTTCTCCATAAGACTCAGAAGATAATAAGCCGTGTGTGAGGAGGGATGCAGTCTAGCATTCGGTCTTATTTGTGCTGACATTCTCTGCACTGACTTCAGGGAATGGAAAAACAGTCTGTTTCCACAGCTTGGACCTGTTTCTTTTTTTGCTTCGTTGTTTGGTTTCTGTTTGTTTGTTTCACTATTGAATGGAGGATTTTCTTTACCAACAACAACAAAAAAGTTTTCATTGTTCCTATGTGGCTCATACAAATTAGGGTTAGCCACAGGCTCATTTCATACTGAATGTAAGAATTGCACACAGCTGTGAAACAACCAATAGTGAAAATTCATTCCGTGAGGCTAAGCAGGGGAAGAAGTCACCCCACTAACTGAGTGCTGCTTATAAAGCGGCAGAGGAGCTTTCACAGGAAAGAAGTACAGGGCAGAGAAATGGGAAACCCTCAGAGAATTGTAATTCACTTTTAAAACTTGCTCATAATAACCAATACTTAAAAGCAATAGGCACGTTTGGTTTTAGCAATGCTTGCTAAGTATAACAAGTTTTTATGGCATGCATCATTTTATGCAATTCTCTATAGAATACATTGCAGGCGCAAAATTCCCTTCAGCTGCACGATGGCTTCTTTTAGTGACTCACCCAAAACACCAATTTCCAAGCCTTCAAGACCTTCTTCAATATTCTCATACACCGAATCTTTAGTAAAATCAGCTTGTATAATCTTCACCTTTTGACCTGTGGCCTGCTCTGTAATTAAGAAAAAAAAAGAAAATCCCTTTGCATCTACAGGGGGGGAGGGAACTGCAATTGAGTAATGAGGGAAATAATCAGATGTCCCATGTAATAATGTCCACAGTAGAATAAGTAACTATTTCAACTTTCTGGCTTTGAGAAGGATCGCAGCACAAGCAAAACACCCTCTTTGTAACAAGCTGCTTTCAGGGAAATGGCCTGACTAATAATGGATCAAATTTTGCCCTGAAATTGATGGAAACTCCCTCACAAAACCTGAACACTTGGTTCTCAAGTAAGGAAAAAAACAAACAAACAAAAAATAAAACAAGAAAAAACACACACACAAACAAACAAACAAACAAAAAAAAAAACAGAAATAAACAACACAGAACTTCTTCCCCTGGTTATCCTAATATTTACAAAAGAGTGCTGTCAGCATGTTAGACAAGTAAATGAGTGAGCCAGATCTTCCACATTAGCTCAGTTTTGCAGAATTGTTTCGAAGTGTTTTCCTGTACAAGATGACCATTTGAATACGCAGAGTTTGTCTTTTCGTGCAGGAGGGGAAAACAGACATCATGGGGCAGTATCTTGGGGCAGTATCTTCTGCTTCCTTTTCAAACTATGTCTCTCATATTGACTTTTTTTTTTCATTTTGTACTTTTTACATTTGTACTTCTGTAGACTGGACCGTCCCTAGGATTCTGCAGGACTAAAAGGCATTTAAGGGAGGATATAACTTTCATTTTACAAGGCAATTTACACAGAAGGGAAAGGGAAATGTACGATTTTTCCACTATCATTGCTACGCAAGAGCAGAGCCTAGCTGTACACTACCATTTTAACAGCAGACAGTTTACTGCTGTCCATATTTTCAATGAGTTTTCTTGAGAAAAAACATGGAAGAGACTCCAATTTATTCCTTTTTAAACGTGAGGTTCTCATTTAAAGGGGCCCAATGAGGTCTCCTCTAACTAGAGGTTCGCGTTGTAAATTCTGGCTACAGCCCTGCTTAAAAGTTTTATGGGCAACCTGAAATCCAGATGAATTTTGCAGAAAAAGTGACAAAAGGAAGCTTGGAAATATCAGTAGATGATCTGAATGCAAACTGGCTGTAAGTTGCAGGAGTTCAGGCACACAGGGTTGGCAGAAAGTGTGCCTGGGAGCCCTGCATGGGAAGCTCAGAGCTTGATTTTGTATCTAATTTCATGGAGATAGGAGAGCGCGCTGCCCCAGATGTGATTCAGCTGCAATGATTTCCATGCAGAGATCTTGCCTCATATGTCAAGACTCACGTACTCTGCTGGAGTACATTCAGGTTTAGGAAAAGACCAGTTATTCCTTGCAATGGCTCCTGCATGACAGTAAGGCTGCTGTGAAGCCAGCTGCCATTTCGGGTCCAGCAGACCAGTTTGCACCAAAACAGGGCCCATGTGGAGGGCAAGTGGCAGATCTGGGAGCTGCTCCCTCCTCGCCACACGGACACACCACAAGTCTCCCTTGCCTCTTACCTACCATGTAACACAAGCAGCCTGAGGAACGGCAAACTCTCTGGCTCCAGGTTGAAAAGTGGGTTGCATCTTATGTGCAATTTTAGAAGACATCTGTCTCCATGACAGGGGAGAGGGGGAAGAAGTGCCCTTTTCCCTCCATCTTTCCCAACCATCTTGTGGTTGTGTATATGAAAGGGACGAAATGTACCCTTTGAACCTTCAACCTATAAAAGCAACTCTAGTGGCAAATGACACCCTAGTGGTCCCAAACTGGGGGAATGGTATCACTGGAGCAGATACCTACAGTAACCTTTGAATTCAAAGAGCTATAAAAATGAGATGGTCTTAGAATGAGATGGTCAAAAAATGATGGTCAAAATTAGATGGTCTTAAAAAGTATAGTGATTTGGCCATCTTTCTTGTGGGCAATCAGAAGGGCAGCCGAAACTACAGTAACATAAAAATTAGGATCAAACAAACCATTTGGCCTTCCTCTGTGTTCCCGTGTCTGCACAGGAGTGCACTGCTGCAACCAGCGCTGTCAGCCAACAAACAAGTACAGCAGATGGCTTTGCTCTGTCTCATTTAAGAATGAAACAATATATTAAAAAATCAATAAAACTATCATGCTGATAAATGAATTATCCAGGGATAGCTCTTTAGAAAATGATAATAATTCCATAAAGGAGAGGGACAAAAAAAAAACTTTCCAATGTTTCTTATGTCTCTCATTCTCTGTGACATAGATTTATGACAGCCTTTGAAGACACAAAACATGCCAACTCTTTAAAANATGAAGCAATATATTAAAAAACAATAAAACTATCATACAGATAAATGAATTATCCAGGGATAGCTCTTTAGAAAATGATAATAATTCCATAAAGGGGAGTGCCAGAAGAAAAAAAAAAAAAAAAAAAACCTTTCCAATGTTTCTCTCTCTGTGACAGAGATTTATGACAGCCTTTGAAGGCATAAGCCATTCCAACCTTTTTAAAAAGTCCTAAGGGTGCCAGAAGCAAAGAGCCTAGGTTTCAAACATGAGCACAGGTTATATACTTTTTAATGAAGGGAAGATTAATATAATGAAAATTTAAAGCTTGAATTGAGGTGTTTAATCTGATGTGTTATAAAATGCATCATTAGGAAGGATACATCTAACTCCTTTTGACCTCAGACCATTTGGGAATCCTGCTTGTCAGATAGGATAATATGCTCCCTTTTGAAATTTACCAAGAAGAAAATAAATCATGCTGAAGCACAAAGTTGGTTAGAGCATGCACTCTGCCAGAAACGCTTCCTTTAGGCTTAGAGAGTTACAAAGGTCATCCAAAAACTTGAGGTAGCAAAATCATAAAGGCCTGAGTGGCTCAAGAACACTTCTGTGGAGGAATAAGAGAAGATTCTGAAGTAACTATAGTAGAATTTGAATACAAAGAGAAGAGCACTCAGACTAAAATGGTATCCATCTTCAGATGAAATTTGCAGAGGGCTGGGCAAAATAAGCAGCTGAGTAAGCCATTTTACCTACAGAAATTGTTGTTAAAAACAAGACTTAAGACTGGGAATATATATAAAATTTCTATAATATTATAAAGCACAAATTCTGGCTCTAGTTTTTTGAAAAATTATTACCTCAGAAATACAGAGTAAAACCTCTTCAGATATAATAAAAAAACAGAGATGAACTAAAGAAAGAGGGTAAAAACATAAAAGAGAAGAAGATGATAGAAAATACTCAGAAAAACTCAGGGAGGAGACAAAAAAAAAGAATAAAAGAAGAGGAAATGCTGTCAAAAACTAGAGTACTCAGAAGCATGGGCTAAGGCCCTTAATCTCTTGGTTTTGTGCTTGGATATTGTAAAAACAACACCAAGTAATAATGTCTCACCAGTAGGCATCAGCAGTACTGCAGTTACTGTTAAACTACAGTTTAATAACAGGTAACCTTGGAGGGAAAAGGAAGGATGTGCCAAGTGCTTTACCTGATGCAGGCATCTGGGCCTGCTCCCTGCTCAGGGGGACAAGGGATGGAGGCAGAAGTAAAACAAACTGGAAACTGACCTTGTAGTTTTAAGGGAATTTAAATGAATTACCACCTTTACAGTCCTTAGTGTGAATTAAACAGATTTGTTTCTAGACCACTCAGTAGAGTGGTTTTGATATTAATTCTCATTTCATTTCACATTAATGGACATGATTTCAGCAGCAAAGATTGATAAAACTAGTTACTGTTACCAAACCCAAAGTCGTGAAGTGCATGCTCGTCTAAACCAAAGTATCTGCACTATTTCTACTACTTTCTGAGGATCAAACACTTTCTTCCTAGAAACAAAAAGTTCACTGTTAATAACTTATGCGTCTGACAGACGTGTCATTTTCTCATCTGTTTGGTGTAATAATATAACACCTAAACACTGCAGACCTTGATTGCATCAACACACTGTTGTATGCAACTTTTCAGTCAGGATCGACCTGCTCCATTTAGCTCGCTGAGGAGGTGTAGGCAGAAGTGAAAGGAGTGCGGTAAACAGCATACCTCCATTGCTAATCTCTCTTTTTTATGGACTGATCGATAATACATATTGCTACACACCATAATACAAACTGTGAGAAGTATACCAGAGTGTGTCCATCTGCTTGCAGCAGGACTTATTTTGTTACCTTTCATCTCACATTTTGAAAACCCTTCCTGTCAGAATGGGAGGAAATCTTGCTTTCAATTCCAATTTTCCTTTGGAGAAATGCTTTTCTTATTGTGGATTTCTGCCCATTACAAATTCCTGTTCTGAGAGATGTTCTCTGGATCATCTATGATTCACTGGACTGTTTGAAAGCCAAACTCTGAGATCTCTGGACTTATCCACAGTTCAATCTCCTTTCTTTTATATTCTTCTGTATCAAAACTGGAGGCAACATACTGATTAAGCAAATAATATTGCCAGGTTGGAGAAAGAGGCAAGTCAATTAATTAATGATGTCCAGCCCACTGGGAAAACAAAAAAACAAAAACAAACAAACAAAAACAAGCAAACAAAAAAACATGGTGTAAAAGTTAAGGAAGAGGAAACATGAGTAACTGCCCAATCCTACAACTCATTTATGTTGCCTAAAGCAAAATTTTGTCTAGATTTCCCTATGCCTTAGAGCACAGAAAATTTAGAACACTGTAAAAGCAATCTGGTAAAATTTTTGCTTCAGCTTTGGTTTCCATTTTTTATTTGCTCACATAATATTGCAGTAAGTTTAACCTTTCTCTCTTTCCTGATGCTCAGCTTCTTTCTTCATTTCTGATGACTGCTTAGCTTAACTACGACAACATTTGCAAGCTGAAATCAGGGGGATGTTTCCAAAGCTTTAACATAAGCATACATTTAAAAGCCTGATCCAGAGCTCCCTGCTGATTTAATGGCCTCCAAGATCATACACTCTGTGCTTTTCTTCACTCCGTCTTCCTCTCCTTCCTTTTTTTTGTGACATCTACTTGTTGTTATGCACTCATTTCCAACCTGACACAATAAACAACACATGAGTCACTCTGGGCTTCAGCCAAAACCCGTGCAAAACAATGGGAAGAGCTCACTGGGATTTGCCCCAGCTTGGGCAGACTTTGGGAGAAGCTCTTTGTGCCCACAACCATCCGAACAGAGTGCAGATGCCTCATCAGCATCGCCCGAGCTCCTGGGCCACACTGGCAGACTCCCTGCACCGGAGGTTACCTGGATAACACTGCTGAATTCAACAGGGCTTCCTCACGTGCAGCAACTCGTAGACCACATTTGCAGGACATGCAGGAGTGTGTGCAGGACAGGCCATTTGAGTGATACCTTTCAGGACTAGGTCAGGCTCCTGCTATGTGTTTTTACAGAGCTCAGTATAGGAGGGCCTCAATTAGGAAAGGGGCCAGGGGATGGCCTTAAATAAATCACGCTATGGAGGAATTTACAGTATGTAGTCTTTCCAGACCTCCACCACTTCTTCTCTTTACTTAGTTATGTCAGTCTCATGAATCTTTGTGTTTTCATTCTTTGATTCTGATTATAATTTACAACACAAAGAAACCATAAAAACCCCTTAACCTTTTTAGAGGATACTGCTGTTTAAATTCTTTAATATTTAGGCACAAAGAAATGCAACAATGACAGTGTAGCTCGCCTAATTCCCATGGAAGTTATTTTTTATGACTGTTTACTTAAGAGGAGCTAATGTAGGCTGTAGTCACACTTGCCTAATGGATATGGCTGCTTACAGAGACTTCTCACAGAGAGCTTCCGCTTTCCCCCCCTGAAACCACTTGCTTTTTGAGGGAAAATAGGTATATTGTTAGCACCAAGGGAAAGAAATGAGCAGAAAATTTAGGATATTAGGACCTGATTTCAGCAGCTTCAGGTTCAGAAAATACAGATTTCTTTGCTCTCTTAAAGTCTATACTATCCCTGAGAGATGCACTGCTCTTTCTGCAGATAGGTATCCTGTTGGAGTGAGGTGACAGACACTTAACAGGAGAATATGTAAATCAAACATGGTGTGGGTAGACAGAAAGACTTGTTTATAGCAGTCTTTAAAGTCAGTGGAGGATATAAACTCCTGACTCGTATAGGGATCCCAACCTTCGATCTCCATGGATTTAAAGAAGCCATTCCTTAAACTAATTTCTTTTGAACATAAGAGGGGACATTAACTCCAAAGACATACTATTTAACTGCTTTACCCCAAACTAAATATAACTTGTAAACCTTATGGAGAAAAAGCTAGCAAGTACTCATTTACTCCCTTTTTTTTGTCTCTCATTTATGTTTATTTTCTTTGGTGAGTTACTTTTTTCAGGTTATAAGTACTGGCCTAAAGATATCATTTCTTTACCAGTCACAAGCTGATTATAACAGCTTTTTTAAGCAAGCTTACTGTTACATCTCAGTTGTCTGCATTTACAGTTTTTAAAGTCAGGTAAAGTCAGGAACCTGCATCCATTTTTGCATCTGACCTGTTTCATTGTTTGAATTGCAGCCTGTATTTTCAAAGCTGTCCATGAGTCACTTGGAGTGGCTCGAACAAGGGAGTATTGCAACAAATAATTTGTAGCATTGCAGTCGTACCTGGGGCTGTAGCTGTGTCTGGGGCCACACTATGCTCTGTACAGTGCTGGTGAACCAAAGAACTAGACTCAGATCCCTGGGGGTTTTGCCAGTCTGCTAAACCCGAAGGAGAGTTTGAGGCAAGCACTTACCTACTTCAGTGGCTACTCTCTGAAGTTTTTCAAGAGTTCTGCTTATCATAACTATATTTAGTCCACGTTTTGCGAGCTACAATAGAGGAACATAAAAGCTGTTAGATAAAAACAGGTGACAAGAATCGGTACACATTTTTCCAGTTTCATGATAAACACAAAATTTTGGATTTTTTGTAATTGCTTTTGCTCACCCATCACCTGCCTGATAGGCAAACAAGAAATGTGAAA
>VZSV01000191.1:303823-315844 GCA_013398735.1 Nothocercus julius
AGTTTTATAGGAAAAAAAGTCTCATGCATATCAGATAGCTAATTTTTAAGTGTTTGTTTTATGAGATGGAAAGACAAAAAAAGTCAGGGGCAAGGAAAAAAGACGAAGAAATCTATGCATGAAAATTCAAAATACAGTCACACAAAGATACATCCACAAAGATGTTGGCAAGAGTTGCAGTTTACAGCACTATATAACACAACAGTCCATTTATAGTCACTTTCGTATTACCATGTGCAGAACAAATGCAGAACAAACAGAGAAGGATATTCCCCTTTTTTCTTTGGCCTTCCATTCCCATCAGTTTGAGTTTAAGGCAAGCCTTGAGAGAGAAATATGCCCCCAACTTGCGAACCTAGGTTATTAAAAAGTAGCAGCCAAACTGAGTTCTGCACAAACCAAAAAAAGAGCTGAAAATAGAAAAATGCCCACGGGAGCAAAGAGAAAGAGAGTTAAATTAGTTAGCACAAAGGATAAAGCCAACTTCATCCAAAAGTTTGCTTAGAACAAGAAAGGGACTGGTGAAGCCCACACACTGAACACCCATTCACTGCTGCCACTGACTCCCTGCAATGCTTTCTCCTTAAGCCTATTTGAGGGAAACAGTTTGTCCTATTGAGCTCTTCTGAAACAATGAAAAGAATGTTAAGAAATAAGGACCTTTGTTTAAAAATTCGCTACATCGAGAGTATGAGGGGTGGACTGTCTATTAAATGTATCAGCCACGACCATTTGCATTTTCGGCACAAAGACCGTGCTCACAATTCTCTGCTTTTGGAGACCCTCTTACATAATTGCTGAGTGCTCCAAAGAGACATGCAAACACTTAAACTCTCTGGAGTCTTGAAAGCTCATTTTCAGGGCTGCATTTGAAGTTCTCCGGAAGAGAACTCTAATTGTCTGCATACTGGCAAATTTCCCTTTGTCCACAATGAGCTTGACTCAAGCTGTTTCCAATTCATTTGGAAATCAATGGAGACATGGTCTTCATTCCATGGTCACTTATTTCTATTTGTAACTTAGGGATGTTCAGATGTGGATTATTTTAATTTTTTAGCATGCAGACCCAAGACCAAATATCAATCGTGTCAAGTGAATAAATAAATAAAAATAAGGCAATGGTCTATTTCTTTTTCTGGGCTCCTTAATATCATCTCAACTATATTTTTGTCTCATTTGGTGGAAAATTCCCCTTCTAAAAATCTACGTGAAATTTTCTTCTTCCAAGACTTAAGAGTTGTCTCATAGCTAAAGCCGGATGCTTGCGGCGTTTGTCAAAATTGGTAATTGTCCAGTGAGAGAAGCGGACTTCCCTTTACTCTCATATACCGGACTAACCAGAACTATTTGTTGCTACAACAACAAATGGTTGTAGCACCCATTTCTTATGGCAAAAGAAGCTAAACTTGACTACTCTTTTGCTTGCTCACTCACACAGAAAACATCCTTTTCAAGGTCATTTTAACTACCAGGAAATTCAAATGCATCCTCAAGGCAAGCAGAAAGCATTGTGATTTCCTGGCCATCCACACCAACGATTAAATCAGCTTTAATACAACTGCATTCTGGATAAAAGTAACTTTTAGTCTACATGTGTTCCTTAGCACAAAGAATTTTGCTACCACACAAAAGCTTTGACCTTGGAGAATGGAATTTCCCATGGCAGATAAGAGCACTGGCTCCCAGCGCTCTGCAGGGTGAACTCGTATGTGTTAGGAAATCCTGACGCCCAGTGGCAAAGGATTCAAATGCTTCTGAGACTACTACAATGTAAGATTATTACTGTCTTCAGTCATAACAAATAATGACAATTCAGCATTTAGAAATCAGCTAAAAAAAAATAAAGGCAACCAGGATTTTGAGCAGCTGTTTAAAAACTTAAACCAACATTAAACTAATGAAAAAAAAAAATCACCACGCATTTTTCAAGCTCAGTCTGAGATAAGTTTTCAAGCAACTAAAGTTACATGCAAGATACATATTTTTGGATTCAAACCATGCATATAACTACTGCAGTAATCTACACAGATCATTCAATTTAATAACATAGAACCACTAATAATATCTTATGAAAGCCGTAGTTTTTACATTTCTACCTATCGTATGTGAATTTTTTCTCTCTTTTCTGAAATTGAACTGATTTCAGTACTGCTTTAATTTTCTTTCCCTGGGCTTCAGACCTGAGGGATCTCTGTGATTTAGACCTCTTAAATATTTCTGGTCCAGCCAACCAGGACCTAGACCACAAAACAGACAGGTTCTGCAGTTTTGTGGTAACCTCCACCTGCACAACCGTGTTAGGATAGTGATGTCTGCAAGAATAAATCCAGGATCAGGTGAATAAATTATAATACAGATGTAATTGGATCAGGATAACCCAAATCACATTCAGCTTTCATTACACTGCAGGTAATACTGTGCAAAATTCCAGGAAAAGAGACAATGTTTAATGCGAGCGACTTGCTTGTGTCTCGATATCAAAGGAGAAGTGTGCATGTGATAAACTGTAAATCTCAGAGTACAGCATGACCTCTTCCATAAGCCCACTAAGCTTAAGGCGCTAAGCCAGTGATAGTCACTAAAGCAGATCTGTGATTACCACCTCAGGAAAAAACAGACCTATTGAGACCGCAGCAGCACCATGAAATGCCAACAGCCTCAACATCTCTAAGAGCTCTGAGACGTGACAGACTAGCAGCACACTCACAGGTGATGCAATTTGTGCCTCGTTAGAACTCTGGTGACTCCATAAGTCCAAAACATAATGGACCAAATCTAACAGAAACCTGTCTTTTGTAATTTGTATAGCAAATTAGAGACAACATCCCACCACCCTGAGATCGCAGCTGACCTCTAAAATCACCCTGCTGTGCTAGAAATACTGACGCTGTCTTCATGGAAGCCTGGACTTCCACACAGAAGAGAATAAGCTCAAGGTGTTTGCAAGCTTTCTTGTCAGCAGAAGCTCAGGAAACTACAGAGACAGTAACTTGCTCTGAAAAAATCTGTGTCCTTAAAGCGACAAAGGAGTGTGCCTATGTTTTCCTGGAACACCTCACAGCTATCCGGCTCTTCATGCAAGCTCAGCCAGCTATTGAGCTTGATAAGCTCTGCAGAAACCTGTACTAGCTATAAACCTTGGAAAGAAGGTTACTGAATCAGTGAATAATTGTAAAGCTCTTTGCCTGGACCTCTGCCTGCTCTGTCCCCAACGAGCCACCTACTGGGATTTCCCCATGAAACACTGAACAAAGAAAGCCACATTACACTGGCTTTCCAAAAGCCAAGTTCTCTTCTCCCTAGTTTGAACTCCCATATACTACCCACAAGAATGGAGTCTGTGAATTATCAGCCCTCTTCGGGGCTTAGGCTATCACAGAAATCCATCTCTTGGTGCCAAAGACTCCAGAGGAACTGGAATTACCTCCAGTCTCGTGGCTGAGAAACAAGACGTGCACTGCAAGGTCTGCCCTCACACCAGCCCCTGACACCAGAGGGACCTGCGCCAGAAGAGCAACAGAGCCCTTGTGCCCTGACACCAGAGCAGCAGGACAGCAAAGCAGAGCCAGAAACTCCAAAGGCCCAGAGACATCAAAACAGCAGGCTCAGATTTATTTGTCCGCGAACCACGCACAAGTGTGTGCTTTGACCTACGCCAGCAAGACGAAGGTGCCAAGCTATGAGCTCATGCAATGTGGGCTGGGGATCTGCACCACAGCGCAGCGGCTGAGCAAAGCTTAAATCAAAGCGACCACCTGGGGAGGAAGGTATGTCTCAGCACAGATAGAGGGCGGCTCTCCATCATCTTGCAAAGTCAAAAATAATTAACAAATGTTCCACAAAAACTTGCCATTTCCAGCCACATTTTTCAAGAAAACATACAGGGTTTTTTTATTCTTTCTCATGATGTAAAGCAGCCTTTGTGGCTTTTAATGGGACTTTTGTGTCACCCAAATATCAAGGAAGCAGAACAATGACAGATATTCTGGTCTAGACACTCACAGGCACCTGCAAACTTGATGAAAATCTGGATGAATTAACACCAAGTGCTCACTTAAAAAGTTAGTTCAGCAACCTGCATGTGCAGGTGGCTAAGTTCAAAGGTGTAGTTTTAAAGATATAATTAAGCATTTATGCTAAATCTTCTTCTTCTCTCACCCATCTTACCCTTCCCCAACCTGTTCATTCCTCAAGTCCTTTCCATTTGCTGATGACTGGAGCAGTTCAATGAGAAAACAGAAGAAAACATTTTCCCTTTTCTCCCACAGAGGAGCTTGTGGTCTTTATCATAACTCTGATGAATATTGAATGTTAAATTATAATATTTGGCATTTGTTGTTGTCCTTCCTAAATTTAACATACTTTCAATGGCACTTATTCCAAAAGCCACTCCTAAGAATCTAAATCCTGAGGTAAGTGCTTAAAGTAATTAATGGTACATCCTTTAAAAGATTTGGTTTCAAATTCACGTCAATTAATTCAAAAGTAAGCTATTTTCTTCTGAGATATATTTTATATATAATTTATTAGCAGAAAGGATAGCATCTAATCTAAATGCTAAAAATTAGAGGCTGCTGATTTTCACCTAGTCATCTCAGCACTGAAGGCAGTAGCTTGTGTTTCATTGATGGGCAGCTTCTCGACAGAGAGGCACTTCCGAACGAAGACATCCAAGAGGGAATCAGGTGGGAGCAGCTGCTCTCCCTGGCAGCGAGGAGGACGGCAGAGGTGTCGACGGCGCTGCGGGATGGTGCAGCCGCCCTCACACGTCACCCTGGGGCCGATGGCAGTTCTTGGCTTCACCCTTCCTCCCTTTGCTCTCCTCCCGCCCTTAAAGCTACTGATTCTTTTTCATGCTTTTAGCCTTTGTTATAATCTTCGTAACTTAAAGTTGTTTTTCCTTTACATAGGTTTCCCTTTTGTTTGTGGCTTCAGACACATCTATCAAGCTTTTCTCTGCAATCGCTGGGGCTACAGAGGGCTACATTTTATAAGTTTGCTGCTAGACAAGGCTATAGAAAGACAGGCAGCAGAGCAGTGACAAAACTCAGTAAAATAGCCAACTCAGGAGACTTCCTGCTCTGGACAGACAACACAAAATCTTTTGGAGTACTCAGGGTTTCCATCTGATCTTCTTGGTCTGATGTAAGTGTTGGGGCAGGAATGACTTTCCTTTGAGGAGAAGCACCACTTTGCCTTTCAGAATCTGCTTAGTGTTACTCCACACAGGCAGAGGAAGATGGGTTAGTACCATGTATTTCACACCTGCTCTTAATGCTAGAGTAACCTTACTAACTTTCAGAGGTTCGTTTTGGGTGTAGAAATTGCCATTTACTTAAAAAAAAAAATAGGGTAAGTAATTTATCTTACCTCAAAGCAATATGCTTTTCCAAGGCCATCTCCTGCTCCTGTGACCACTAGAGAAAGTAAAAAGAATAAAAAAAAGAAACAGAAGGATTACATTTGTTGCTCTGCTTTACTATTTTCTTTTCTGGATTCTATAGTTTAGTTTTCTTCTAAGTTTATTGACCACTTCTACCTAAACGGTACTCCTAAAGCATAGAATCAACTTTTTCTTAAATTTTATTTATTTTTGCCAGCAGTTTTTATCATGTAATTTAGCATTTTCCTCTTCTCAGCATTTTACTAATATTAGCAAATCCCTCTCCAGCTAGCACAGTAGGTAAATATTTTTCTTATTTTCAATATGACGAAACACAGCAACAAACAAATTTTCTACAGTATGGTAGAAATTTCTTCTGTATGCATAATTTTACAAGCTTTGCTTTGTAAGATTTTTCCTAGAATGATGGGACATAAGGACTAATTGGTCCCTGAAGCTAATGGTGTTTCCTTCTGAAGATCTTGTGAGGGCAATACAGAAGTCCTCATTTCTTGTGAGGGCATCTGTCTGTAAGAAAATAACACAGCAAATTTACCACCACATATGAAATGCTCTTCTTCTTCCAGAGTGTTCCTACTCTGGATTTAGTATCTTAGACTTTAGACTAAATCCAGTCTACTTCTGGATTTAGTATCTGGGAAAGTAGGCAAGTGTTGGCATATGTAAAGCACCCTGAACTTTAGAAGGTATGCAAACAAACACCAAAGAGGAAATAGAGAAAGAAAGCATTAGTTATCACTATGAGGAAGAAATACAATAGGAAAACACAAAGGCAATTCCAAGGTAAACTTGGTAAGTTTTCAGAGCAAACAGGATTACTAGTCTTTATCTGGGAAAAAAAAAAAAAAAAAAATCTGTGCTTTTTTATGTGCCTAGAAAACTAGGAAAAACAAAGCAAATGTCTATTGGGAAACAAATTTCTACCTGCCAACTTCAATTTCTGTGATTCTCAGCTTTTCACGTTCCATATGATGCCGCAAATCATTCAAACCTATAAATTTCAGTCTATCCAGAATACTGCACATTTTCAAAAGGAGAGAGCATAAAAGGTGAGTCCGCTGAAGGATACAACAGTCTCTCAAACTTTGGTGGAAACAAGATTTTTTAACAGAAACTTCCACTCAGTGGCCTACTCTTCCTGCACAGATCTGAGGCTTGTTCCTCACTTAAATTGAAATTGGGCCTACATGTTATTTCAGAAATATTTGGCCTTAAGGCACCACTCTGCAAAAGAGTGAATTTCGCTCTTATTACTCCACTGCGAAATGTGCTAACTCAATGATTATTAAATCCAGCAAGGCCAATGCTCTAGGGTGGGGGCAAGAAGAAAGTACAAGAGCATTGATAGAGGTCTCTTGTTACCAAGATGCCACCACTCACTGTGGCAGAGAATGCAGTTAACTTTTCATTCCTACTTCATTCCAATAATCTAACAAGACTATGAAAAATATCAACATTCAATAGAAGGTGTTTCTTAAACATTTTTTGAGAACTTGTAATATCTTTAAAATAGAACTCCCAGGTGGAAACCTTTGAATTTTCTAGGCAAAAGTAGAATTGCCTCATAAATGATAAAATTAAGGATAGGACACCATTTCAGGGAAACCAGACTGGAGCAGAGTCACCAGAAATGAAGAAAATTTGCTGTGAAGGGGGGGGCCATATGCTAAACATAAACTACTTGCTTCACATATCAGGAAAGTGAGGATATAGGCAATGTTATCAAAACTAAAGCATTTCCAGTAGGGAGAGAGAGAAAGAGAGGGGGGGAAAAAAAAAAAAAAAACATAAGCAGGAATGGGGAAGGAATTCACTTCTATTCATCAGGTGTGTTAGCTTTTATCAGTTCAGTTATTTTCTTACTCTCAGTGTGCAAAATCTTCTGTTTTTTTAACTCAAAGTTACGAAGAGAGATTAAAAAAAAAAAAAGCAGCAAACCACGCTTATTGGAGGATGGTTTTTTTTTCTGGAAGGACAGGATAAGGAAATGTAAGGAAAACCCAGTTAGTAACATAACAGGTCCCAATCAGTAACATAACAGTTCATCACTCAGTTACAAGAAGAAAAACGTGAGGAAATTTCCTTTACCTGCCCATTCTCCCTGCGACCGAAAGAAAGCCTGAGGCAAAGCATTCCAAGTATGTGGGAAAATATATTTCAGAAATAGGATGCATTTTACCAGAGTATGGAAACAGATCAGAGCCCCTAAAACAGTGAGCAGCTGATGCTGGAACTCCTCCATGGCAAAGGCAAAGGCAGGGAGCTGGGATGAAACCGTCCCTATCTCTCTGGGAATGCCTTGGTGCACTGCTCGTCTCCGAGCCCTGGCCTAGATGTGAGGCGTCTAAAAAATCACGTGATTTCTTTCTTTCTTTTTTTTTTTTTTTTTTTCCAAGGCGTGTCCGGAGTTTAGATTAGAATACAACCTATACAATACACCCAAATTCATAAACTACTGAAAAAATCCAAATTATACAATGGTTTCTGGTGCTTGTTTTAGAGGCAAGATTTTGTTCCATTTCTGGAAAGTATCCAACAACAAAAAGAAGAAATATAATGTTACTGTCATTGCTTAAGATTTGAAGAGACTAAAGACAGGTCTAAACCAAAACCCTGGATAAGAACATTCCAAACCTTGGAGTTAATGCACATCAGCATTACGTCTTGCACTGCTGCTCCCTAGTCCAGATACTTCCTCCACTGAATTTGTGCTGAGACCAAAAAAATGGATTTATCTTCAAACTTCAAGGGTAATAACAATATCTAATTCTTTCTATAGTGAAAGAAATATCATATAACCTTTCAAAGAGCTATTGGAAAAAGACATCAATACCATTATGCCCATTTTACAAAGAGGGAAATTAAGACATAGAGGAGTATTAATATATTTAAGGAGGAATAGGATTATCAATTCTTTTTTAAAAAAATAAATCTCTTTGAACTGTTACTAAAGTTGAGGAAGTTACCAAAATCCTAAGGGAAAAAAAAAAAAAAAAAAAAAGCTTACTGCAAGAAAAAAAAAAGTCTGAAATAAATGAATCTCAGAAAACAAGATGAATTAAAAAAAAAGTTAATTTTAAAAATTCTCGAGACAGAAACAACCTAAACTCTTCTTTGTTGTCATCTGAAAGATTTTTCATTCTTCAAAGAGTAGTTAATACTGGAGCAGAAGAATAGTGATGCTTACATAGGCACTTAATATGAAGCAAAATAAAAAGTGTGTATAGTGTGTATGTTTTAAGGATATTCTTCCATCTTCAACACACAGCCATCTTTAAAACTCAATCTGAACTTCTGACACCCAGCAACCTTCAAACGAAGGGAAGCAGCACATGTCACATGTCGCCTTCAGACAGCAAACCACCACTGAGAGAACTGACTCGGTTCTGGAGACTGACTCAGGGGGAACGTAGCACTAGGTCTGTCTATAGCAAGATATGAGGACCAATACTATGTAGCCTAACAAGAACTCAAGCTTCTTTGCACTTAACATTTCAGCATACTTACACATTTCTATACATCAAGAGCTCTTGTTTTACTCCCTAACTAACGTCATTCAGAACACTCAAAAGCCTGAATATAAAATATCTCAAGGTATTTGCGAACAAATCACAAATGCTGTAGATAATCATTTTTTATTTGAGGAATATTATAAATTTGGATGAGTCATATTGTATTTTTTACATGCAACAATGACGCTGAATATCTCCTTTAATTAGAGAGGAAAACAAAACAAAACAAAAGTTTAACAGTGGAACCACAGCCCAAACTTCTCAAATTTATCAGCCTCCTCTGCTCCACTTTTAGGTCTGCTCACGCTCCCAAGCCACCCTGACCATCTTCTTTCCCAGAGACTTGGTCTTCCAGTATTTCATACACCAGTACTTAATATGTTTCTTCCAATACACTTCAAGTATTTCTTCCAGTACTTCACATTCTTAAAACAGGCTGAGTTACCAAGAGAAAAAACAATAAATTCTTCTGGATGTGAAGTATTATTTTTTAGCCCAGTCCTAGTTTTCCCCGATGTATTTCTTCCCTTTCACAGGAACCCTTTAAGGAATTGCACACTGCGTGGCCAGAGAACTGCTTGTGATAGCCCCTGTATTCTTTTTTCTTAATCCTCTCCCACTACAGTGCATCTGCTCCTGATCAGCACTTGTAATATAAGTCTGTACAGGTTATTGCACAGATGGATATTCCTTTCTAAACCAGTTGCTGTTTTAACTGGAACCCATTTAGAGGTTTTTGTAAAGCTTCTTTTTATGTTCCCTTATAAAAGAAGATACCTGTTGTTACCTGTAAGACTTCTGAAGTTTTAAAAATATTAAACTGATATCTGAAAATCACGTTCTATAGCCAGCAACATGTATCTACATGACCATAAAAATTATGTAAGGGAAACTAATTTTCAGAAATCAATCCAAGATTTTTAAAAGTAGGACACTTACTTATGCATAAATATGCATTTTGAAAGCTAATGTTCTTTGTAAACATTTTTTTTTTCTTCCATTCCAAAAGGAAAGAAAATGCTGTTTCACACAGCAACTAAGTCATGCAAGCTAACATGAAGTCTGTAGAAAACTAGGACCTGGCCTATTTACAGGTATTTCTCAAGATGAATCAGTTTTAAATTACTACTTTATTTGCTGAAAAGAAAATTACTCAACTGAAGATCTGAATGAGAACATTCTCATCATTGCTTAAATTCTTACATAGAACTATGTCTGAATGACCCCACATAATCAGAATTTCAACCAGCTAATTCAGAAGAATTAATATTTTCTCTGTAGATAAGGAGGAAGGATTGGAGTCGAGTTGCTCTTTGAGAGGATGGACGGAATTTTTCTTTCTTCCTTGTTCCATTTTGACACTCAGCATTACGTTCCCTAGAAAGCTCTTTTAGCTAATATGTATCTAAACTATCTTTTAAGCCATTCTGAGTGATATTACCAGAAAGCCTGTGAGAAATAAAAAAAGTTAAAAAGAAATATAGATTTCATCTATTTATTTATAAAAAGGTACAGCAAAATAATAATTGAAATGTATATGGCAGCAGTTCCTTTGCAGGAACTACATCTTTCTTGTTTAGTAAGTGCCACTAGGTTGTTCATTAGTACAGCAGTCAAACTGCTCTGGTAATCTTTTTGTAATTGATGAAAACTTTCCTATTGCTTTGTCCCACCACTGAGTGTTGAGGCTCAGTATTTAAGATTTTGGAGGTAGAGGTGACTGGGGGGAAGGTCCTACAAAAGAAGACAGTCAAAAGTACTGAAGTACAAAAAAATACCTTAAAACCAAAGATATTTCAAAAATACTTATAGATCCTCAGCCTCCTATCTCCCTTGTAATTAAAAACAAATGAACAAAAAGAAGTCACATCTCTCATCAAGCTCCAGACAACTGGAACATCCAGACTTTCGTTTCCACTTCTAGGATCTTCCACTTCTAACAATCTGCAATCATTCCTGTTTTGCCACCCACATTCACGGACAGTCCAGCAGAATCCAGTCCTTCCTTTTAGAGCACTGACTTCTAGTGGCAGAAAACAGAAGCAACCCCAAAATCTTTTTTTCTTAAAGAACACAACTTGTAAAAATAATAAAGAAACATAATATGGTTACAGTGACATTGTTACAGAAACATCAGGATATTGTTGTTACAGAATTTGATTCAGATGCATCAAAATCAGTGCAAGAGTCCACTAACATGAACTAATGTCAATTCTAAGTGGAAACTGATGATCACTGACTTAAATGCACAACAAGAGCAAGCAAAACGGTTTGATGTTTTTACTTTATATCATACAGTGAGTAGATCAGAGTTTGAACAACACACTTAGTCTATGGAAGGGCTCTTGAAATCCAAACCTGGATTGCAAACAGCTTCCGTTGTTCTCCTTCTGGGCTAAAACAGCCACATTATCTCCCAAAGTCTAAGACGTCAGAATTAAGTTCCAGAAGAGGAACCGGTTCCAAAAGCATGAGACTTGTGCGGTGTTTGAGCATCATGAGGCAACTGTACCTATTTTTCCAGAGTTCTTAATGGTTTGTATCAGGGGATAGACTGAAGCACATACTGACTTGTGCAGCAGGTCTTCTCAATATGAGGATGTTCACCTCAGTAGATGTATGCCTATAAAATTATTCCAGTATAGATAAGCTGTGGAGTTTCCTGTTTAAAGAAGGTAGCTCCTAGCACTTTTCAAAAAACAGTGGTTTCATTTTATAGGGTCTTACAAACTATGTAGATTTTAGAAAGGAGATGAATAGAAGGAGGCATGAAATACCTAAGTAGGACAGGAGCTTCCGTTCTTTCTTAGTAACAACTAAAGAAAGCAATGCTAAATAAGAAAAAGTAGCATTACTATATGAGATATTTTTGCATACCTGACTGTACTTTGAAACCATTGCCACAGGTGGCTAAGACACTAAGAACTTAAACCTGCTGAAAACTGGTTATTCCACCAAAGCCTCTGGTACGATTTATTGACTCACACTTGTTGGTTAATCCAGTCTGGCCATTCACACATTACACACACTTTTTAGGTTTTGCCATATTTTAACCCAGCTCAAACAGAAAAAGTCACGACACGCATCATGTCAATGTCTTTCGAG
>VZSV01000191.1:374211-419088 GCA_013398735.1 Nothocercus julius
CGAGGCCGGGAGGACCTGGCTCTGCCGCCGTGGGCCGCACGGGTAGCGCGAGGGGGCTGAGCCAGCCCTTGGAAAGCTTCCTGGTTTTCGCCCTGAGAAAGCTGACGGAAAATAACGCACCTTCTCCACGAACGAACTCTTAGTCACTTTGTGTTAGAGAACATGGTTTCTCCTGGTTTACAGGGCATTGCAGCACTTCTGCAGGACTTGCTCTGCTCCCAGAAACTGTGGTACTGAGGTGGCTAAATAAAGCCAAATTGCAGCGTCACCCGTGCTGGAGGGACTGCAGACAGATTAGCACGGCAGGGCTGCAACACCACCCTTTTGTCTTCCTCAGCACTGGGTTTTACCCTGGGGCTGTTTTGCTTTGTTCTGTGTGGTTTTTGTTTTCCTTCCATGGGGCCAGTACTGCTGAAATCCCTAATCACAGCTGAACTGTGTTTTGCTCTAGATAAGAAACGTGCACGGATATTTTCCCAGTGTCTTTCCCTTTCATGGCAAGTATCAGAGTATGCAGCATTTAACAACTCCCGAATTTCCAAAGATGACAACTACAAGGTGCAGAAGAAAAATGCAGGAAAACTTCTTTGTTTTAGCTGCCCCTGTGGTGTGTTTCTCTGGGTTTATTTTACTGATTAATTGTGTTTGAATTACTGGGATACTATTACCCCTTTTCTAAAGGCAGTTCCCTGAGGAGTGGAGCTAGAAGTTATGTATTTTTGAAATGAGAAAAAGTGTATTTTTGTATTTATATTTGTATTTCAATTGAAGATTCTCAGGCATGTGATTTTTTTTTTTTTTTTTTAAAGAGAGCATGTGTTAAGTTAAATCACCCCAGAAGTTACCAATAAAAATATTACATCCTGTGTCCTGGTGGTTGTGTTTTTTTGTTGTTTCCGTGGTGGGGTTTTTTTTTTTTTTTTGGTTGAATGATGTAAATAAAAGTGAGAAAACCCGATTCTGCTTATTATCTTTAATTTTACACAATTCATGTTTACAATTTTTGCTATTCAATATTTGGTATAAAACCAGATACAATATGCAGTATTTTCAAATGACAGACAAATGCATATTGAACTACTTAATATTACAAGATAATATGAAGCTTTATCTTAAAAATACCCTCAGCAAAATAAACTCCCATTCTGTCACTCAATCCAAGTTAAAAAAATATGATTAAAAATATACAATTTAAAAATAATCAGGATGAACAGTACTGATTAGTCAGATTTTAGAACTTGATAGTCTGTACATGAGTTTACACAAGACGAACAGTCTGCAAACCATTAATACAAAAACTGCAGTGCAATAATCCAGTAAATATCACCTTTTTTTTTTTTTTTTTCTCTTTAATGCATGAGTCTACAAATCTCATTTTTGTTTTTGTAACAGCAGCACTTCCTCTATTATCTAACTGGGTCAAAAGGACACGGTTTGGGCTTAACTTCAGTGCAAGTTACTGATGCCGTGAGAGAATCCAGCAATTTGACCCAAGATGCTACAGCATTTGAGTACGTCACATGTTTTTGTGCAGGAGATCAAGGGAGAATCTGTCTCTCCTACAAAACTGCACAGGAAGAGGAGGAATTAAAAGTTTAACCAAAAACTACAAACTGCTGACAGCAGAAATAACTTCCTTCAGAAATAACTTACTTCCTTCAGTAACTCCACTCTGTACCTCGAAAGCAGCTGCTGTGCACGCGCTCCCTTTGGCACATGGTATTTTACAACTCAAGAAAGACCTAGAAGACAAGGACATCCCCACCCACACCCACTTTTTGTAATTGTACTTAAGACAGCTTTGGTGTCGTGTAATAAAAATGCAAGGCAAAAGTATTAAAACTCAAAGTGCAAATTAAGCAATACAACTAGCTGGGACACAATGAGTAATGGATTAGTTTTCCATATAAGGCTGTTCAGAGAATTCAAACGCAAAATGTTCATTTGATGTTCATGTGTTTCTGCTAAGGAACAGTGGTGGAAACACATTCATGCCAAAGATGCAGTTCTGGTTTAGTTACATTTGCTATTGTAGTTGGTGTTTCTTGTGCATTTTTTTTTTTTAATGCAAATTTATTTCTGATGTTCTGATTAACCTGAAAGTACTAGTGGTTCTGTTGGTTACTTAAAATGTGATCTTGGTGTCTCTTTTCCTCCTCCCAATATTCATTTTTGGGCATAGGTGTGTAGAAGGGTTGTGGAATAACCTGACTATTTGCAGGTAAAATACAGATACTCAGACCTAGTTTCAGAACAAGAAGAGCATGCTTATTGGAGAAATTATTTTAAACTCGTTTGAACCAAATACGACATTTGTTACTTCTGTATTCAATATCTGCAAATATCACACTATTATAAGTCCCTTGCTCTCAGCAGAATTTCTACGTATCAAAGGAGCAGCAGAGAGTCCCAAGACTATAAATATATCTAAATCTTTCTTCATTTGACTCTCATCCTCCCACCTTACTGGTTTTATCCTTTCCTTCTGCCTATTAAAACTTGCCAGTAAGTTCACCTCTGACAACCTCCAAGATAAGAATTTTTAAAAAACAAATACACAGATTTGGCTTTTACACAACAACACACTTACTGTTGTGGTCACCTGCAGGTGAGCTTTTGAGGCAAATGATGCCCTTACTTAGAACAAAAACAAACAAACAAACCCCCCTATCCTGCCCAAGATGCTTTAATCCAATAGCATGGTGCAGCTGATTTTTTTTTTTTTTTAGGTGCTTCTTGTCAAGATTAATGTGAAGACAAGAAGTATTCTGATTGCAAGCCTCACTGGTTCCTTTTATGTCTTCTTTGCATTTGTATTTGCAGTTACAGAAAATCCAGATTTAAAGACTCTTTACCCCACGCACTCCACACGCTGTCCACCTTCCAGCGCACGACGTCCTGCCTCATCAGGCAGATGTGTTACAGCCAGTGTGCACTTCCATACGGTATTCAAAAACCACCAGCCTCCTAATTCGATTTTTTTTTAATCTGTACATTGGAATTATTTTCTGAACTTGCATACTTACTTACATTCATAGAAAGAAAAATTCCCCCCTTAAAAAAGGCTTTTAGATCTATATCTACCTTTAAAAACTTAGATAGTAGTCTATTGCTAAAACATTTCAGATCTCTCCTTTCTGCTCCTGTCACCAAACCATTAGGTTGGTGTATTCCAACCACAGAAGACTATGTGGTAACAGGTAGCCTAGTCTGAGGGACATGCAGGTATGAGCGTCAAGCTGGCAGAGAAGATTTCATCATCGAGGAGCAAACCCGCAGCCTGCACAAGGTGAAAAAAGGTGGGGAAAAAATGTTGCCAGTGTTTGATATTTGATAGTCTTGTAGGGGGAGAAAATGCAAGTCCCAGGAAATTCCTCTAAAAACGACACTGCTTTTTAACAGAGGTAACCTGTAGTTTTTGGAAGTGTTAATCAGATGCTAAACACTGTTTTTTTGGAATTTTTTGTTTTGTAAAATGATACACCTGCCCCTGAGCTCCACTGCAAATTTCAGTGGTTCTACAATCCTGTTTTCCCCCTTTTTTTTTTTTTTTTTTTTTGTGAATTGCACTCATTAGTGTCTCAAAGGAAGTGTCTCAATGACCACCAATGTTATCAAACATACCAATAAAACCTGGGAAAAATTCTTACCTTTTCGTTACAGTAAAGAGTTTCAGGAAAGGCAAGAGTAATGACATTTCAATATGAGAGCACTGCTTTAAGTGGTAAACTGTTTTTCCTCCCCTTTACAGTCATACCAGATTTAAAGCAAATAGAACTAGTTAAAACAGCCATTGGTTGTGAACAACTGAAAACCTTTTACTACTAGAAACAACTTAATTGCTTTCAGTTAGGTTTAAAAAAAAAAAAATACACAACCCTTGAAAATAAAGCACTCTTTGGTGGAAGAGAATTACTTATATACTCAACATGACAGCTTCACCGAAAAAAAAATAAAACATACAGAGTAAGAAAGGACAGCCAGTTAACACAGGAGAGCACCCACACTACAGGAATAAAGGCTTTGCAGTTGAGTTTCACTCTCTGTTGGAGACTTCAGCCCAAGCCCAATCTGACTGGACAACACAGATTTACATATTTTAAAAGCTCCCACCCTCTTTTCACTTCTGGTGGTCAGCAACTAAGTGATTGCCATCACAGTTACACACATGCATCATATGTACTAGCAAGCCCTCTTTATAATAGAGAGCTTATGTATTTACACCTGAGTCTAAATTTACAGTTAGATTTCATTGATTTTGTTTGAGGAAGTGTTTAGTACATTAGGAAGCTGTCTATTAAGCACGTCGACAGTTCATTTTATTCTACAAATTGGACAACATTTTGTTTAACCTTTGCTGAAATATGGAGCCAAAGAATCTTCTTTTTTGAATTGCATTAAGTCCTTTCTAGTGATATCCCTTTCACTCCTGAATATTCTCTTCAAGACTGGTTGCTTATTTGAAATTTAACGCAACACTGTTCTAGTCCTTGGGACGGATTGGCTGCTGAAATGATAAAACATATATTTGAGGAAAAAAAAGTTAAATATATTTTCAAAAGCCAGCATCTCAAGCAAATATTTCTGGCAACGCAAAATAAGCCAACAATACTTCAAAGAAAGAAACAGAATACAAACTTCACTGCGTTCAAGAAAAAAGCAGTATCAGTTGTAAAGAAAACACAGATCGGTCTGATTACAGACAATATGAGAAAAGTTTCCGTTTCATACAGAAAAGCAACAGAGGATTCAAAGTACCATAATTTCATTAAGCGCATTTGCTGTAAAGCATTCCTTTTCCTTCTCTCCCTCTGAGGTATCAGACTGTAGGAAAAGTAGAAAGAATAGTAAAGAAATATTAATTTTTTTAAAGCTGGATTTAGATTACACATAGACAAAGCTCTGAAATGCTGCAGGCAATTTTCAGTTAAACAAGGGAGCAGAAGGCTGCTTTACAATTCCCAGCAATGCAAAAGCATATTAGATTATCAAGACATATTTCTCCTTATTATTTTTTGTGATAACACCTCTTTGGCTAAAAGAAACAGAGGATTCTACACAATATGCTCTTCATAGATTTGTTCTCTTTTTCCCAGAGTAATACTAAATTATTATTATTTTCCCCCTGTAGAAAAACTAATCTCCATTTCACTGAGTACCACCACCTACCAAAATCCATCACCGAAGTCCCATTCCCAATCCATTACTCACTACAGACACAATCCTAATTCTGCAGAGTTCAACAGCACAGGAACAACTGTTTCACTTGAGGCGCATTTTGATTCAGCTGGCTTGGAGATTTCCTGTGTATCTGTGGGAGCAGGAACACCCCGTTGTCCGGGACACACAGGATTCCTTTCCCAGCACAAAGCAGGGTTTGCTCTGGATCCGCTGCAAAATGAGGATGCTACAGCAATCCTCCAAATGTTTTAGGACTGAGCTGGACAACGGTCACTTATGCTAAGGGTTAAGATTTTGGGATGCTACTTCCATCCTACTCACTTCCCTGATGAGAGAGCATGTTGATCAATCCACTGAAAGTGCTTAAACAGCAAGAACAGGTAGAGAAAAAAAAAAAAAAAGCAATACACTTGTTTTTAGAGTGATCTGGTATATGTATATTGACAAAATACAAATTCTGACTCCTTTTTAAGGCCCGTATTTCCAAGGCACACATCTGAACTGAGGGCATCCACAGGAAAAGACTGTGGAGAATGCTCTGGCAATGTGACTTTCTGCACCTCAGTGATGGTGCAGTTCCAGCCACAAAACACTATGTATCGTGCCCATCGGTGACGTAGCTGCTACGTCAGATGGCAGCTGACATCTAAATACGTTCTGCAAAGGAAATGCAATGAACATTATGAATGGGACTGAAACTCCCCAAAGTCCTTTTGAAAAGCCAGAAGAGAGCATTTTAACTGTAAATAGCTGTTTTGGCTGAAGAGAAGAATTGTTCTGGACACACTCTGTCTGGGGGATGAAACGACAAATGAACTCCAGAATACACTGCACTAGGAAGAATCACAGACGTGATTCAGCTACAGAAAGACATGACTAAAATGAACTGCAACATCAACAATTCAGGATTCATGTAAAAATATTGAACGATGATTCCACTGGAACACATCAGACAAAAAAAATAAAAGAATGAAGACAGATGGCAATGTCAAAAATGTGGAGAAGGCAAAAGGGTCCTGAGGAGAGAGAGAAATTAAGTTAGGACAGGATCTTAATCTTCTAAGATCAAATATTGGTGTTCTCTTCTACCTTGCACTACATTTGAATGGGAATACATCAGTCTGAGCACTGTAAGATAACAGAGACTGAATACACTTCAGGAATTTTGAATAAACCTCAGATAAATAAGGAGACCATAAAATGGTAGGCTTAAGAAATGGAGTGAGGTTTTGTCAAATGCCAGGGAAAATAAAATAACACCAATAAGATAACAGGAAGGCACTGCTTTTTTGTGCCATGAAACTGCATAAGCGTATTCAAAACACTCTTAAAAAGCACCTGGACACCATTGGTCCCCTCAGATGAGAAGATACTGAGAACTCCTGATCTGTGACACAACTATTTAAGACAACCTTGATGACATGATTCAAGCAGAAACTGACTGAAAATGTTTTATCTCAAAAGTTGGAGAAAACAAACAAACAAAAAAACCCTGTATGGAGTAAAGTTTGGGGTAGAAGTTTTAGAAAGTACATTAAAATATCACATGCTTGATGAAGGTTGAGATCATTTAAAATCTGATCCCTAGCTCTCAGCCATAAATGTAGCAATACAACTTAGGGGTTACTTTTAAAATATTTGAAATCTTCCATGAAATTAATTGCAGAGATCTTGTTTCTCCCTAAGAATAGATTTCTCATCTCCCACAACAAAAACATCTAGTCCAAAGTGCATTTTCCAGGAACTAATCTTGTCTATATGTATGCATACAGAAACCATAGTTGCAAGGCACCTAAAACTTGGGAGAGGTAAGAGCAGCCAGAAACACAGCAGTCTGTCTGGACCAAAACTGACATGTTAAAAACAATGCAAATAGGAGACAGATCAAGAAATGCTCATAAATACTCAAGACTTTGGTAAAACATATGTTTCAGCCCAAAAAAAAAAGAAAAAAAATGATGTGATTTTTACAAATTGTTATATGAATCAAAAGGCATTTTTATATAGCTGCTATTGAAAAATCTTTGCCTAGCAAATCCCTACAGGCTGCTGTTAAACACAGTGTTGCCACTGCCCAATGGAGAGAACTTCTTGTAACTCCTGTTGTCTTCAAAAGAGGATGAGGATGGAGGAAAGAAAAGCTCTATGGGAGGAAAAAAAGTGTTTATTTGCCACCTTTTAATCTTCTTGGTAAGAAAGTTTCTCTTCAGTATCAAACTTCAAGCACAAAGACAAATTCTTGCCATCTGTAACCACTGAAAACTGATCAGAAATTGTTTTACGCCATTTCCTTAATTAGGCTTAAACATGTTAACGTGGTAAGCCTTAATAAGGCTTAAATGCGTTAAACTGGCGTTTGCCAGTTTAGTGCAACTTCCCTGTGTTGGTAGCGTGCCCACGTCTGAACACATGAAAGCAACACAAGGCCACGAAGGAAACGGCGGCGTTCGCGTTCCCCCGAGCGAGGGCTGCAGCAAAGGGTCGAGCTGGGCCCCCCGGCTCCGCTTTGCTGAAGGGCGGGAGACGCAACCCACAGGGCTGCAGGGACGCGCCGCACGTGCACACACCACCTGCCGGGGCTTCCCCACCAAAAGGCACCTTCAGCTGTGCATAAATCCACCCAACATATAGACTTCCTTAAGCTTTACAGCACAGGTTTACTTTGGATCTCTAGCTGCTCTTTCATTACAAAATCTCATGCCAATATACACATCTTAAACACATCACCTTTCCAGTGTTTACAGCCAGATTGTTCTTTCTCCTGCATTCTGGTTGTCCATCTAATTCCTCTTGGTTTTGACTTGAAGTGCTTTACTCAATTCTGTGAACAACTTTTTCTCCTCTTATTCCAGGCAGGGATTTTGTACTATATAGTTTTCGCATTACCTGAATCGCTCATCCTTCAGTAATTCTCACATTAAAAGTTATATTATAAAATTCTCAAAAGTTGAAAGACTTGGCAACATAAATAAACAACATGAGACTTAAAGTTCCAGATATGCCTAGTGCATGACAAAAGTAAGTGTTCACTCCCTTCTCCTTAGTAGGAGAAGGTGTTAAACTGTGGCAAAAGCCCCTACCATCAATGGATAAACTCATTTATCTAGAGAATGGTGTCTTCATCTTTAAAGAGGGTAACTCTCACCTTTTTAAATTGTTTTTTCTTGCAGCAGACCTGGTAGTTCTTTTAGTAATGTCTGTACAGTCAGAAATGCTAGGTTCAGAGGTTTTAGTTTTCTGAACACTGGACTGTAGAATTACTCTGAAAAGAGTAGGAAAAAAGAAAGATTATATTACCTGAAAGTTTCTAGAAAAACAGTGAAATGAGGTTATCACAGTTCCAGCAGAGCTAATATTCATACAGATTTCCTGTAATCATTCCAAAGAGCAAACTGCCTGAAATATGCAGCATTTTTCTTTATAATGCTCTTCTAAGAATTAAGTTAATACAAGTTGTTTTATATCAAGTTTTTTCGCCTTTCAAAAATAGATTAAATAATAGTTGGACTTTTCTTTCAGGTTTCCAAAGACAAAAAAAACCCAAAACAACAACAATAACAAAAAAAAACAAAACAAAACAAAAACCTAAAACACATAATATATTGTACCAAAAAGGGAAAGAAAGGAGGAAATCCTGACCTAAAGAGGAATTTAAGAAACAGAATATAAAAAAAGTAATTCAATTTCCGAGGACCAGAGTCTAAAAGTCCCACCATCAACCATGGTAAGTGCTCCTAAAATACAGCAAGCTGGGAAAAACACTGAGCACACCAACTCTTTGCTCTAACAGGGAATGATCAGAACATGTTTAAAACCCAGCTTCACACTCTGTCTGTGCTCAATAGCTTCTCCCAAGCAGCATGTACTGATTATTTCCTAAACAGGTGGCCAAACTGACTCTAGTGCCAGCATGATTAATAGATAGCTATTTACTGCAACATCTTACAAGTCTATTTTCTACTCATTCTATCTGTGCAAGCTTCCAACTACAAACATATGCATCATGTAAGACATTCATGTAATTTAAGAATTCATTCTTTTTCTCATGCAGAATTACTATACCACTCTAATTTTCAGCAACTTCACTAAGCCCATCTGTATCAGTAGATTGTATTAGAGTGAAAATCAAGGCCTTCATTAAGTTATATAAACTGTAGTGCAGTTGCTTAATATTCTGGAAAAAAAAAAGAAGAAAAAAAAAGACTGCTTTCAAAGAATTCTAGATATGAACATAAAAACTGGAATTTCAGAGCAAGGAAGTGGCCTGGCACATAAAGAGAAAAATAAAAGTATTTTCAAAACAGATTTCCCATTCAGAAGGCGTTTAATAAAAGCAAGGGATAAAAAGCACTAAGTTAATGCTGTTCTACCCGAGTTTGATACTAAAACTAGTGATAGAAACAATCTGCAAACGTGCCTGACCTAACAGTTTAATTCAAAATCCATTCCGTCCTGCATTTCTCCATTCTGCAGCAGCAAAGCTGATCAACAACCTCGCTTACTGCCTGCTTCTAGATTGTTCAGCAAACGGGTGACTACAGAACCACAAAGACAAAGTACGTTAAACTTCTATTTGAAAATCTCTTGATATTTCAGACTTGCAAATCTTGTAACTTAATCTGTAAGAAGCCCCAATGAAACAATATTCTCTTCTCCCAAGATAAACAAGACTGCTGTTGCAAGGGAGCAGCAGACTGTTATATGGCAAGGTGAGTATTACTATAAACACAACATAGACAAAACTTCAATGTAATCAGGTATTTGCAAGGCTGAAAACCAAATAACAAATACCTTCAAAATTACAGAATGATTCAGTAGACAATAGAGGTTCTTCTAACAATTTTTTTTTTTCTAAAGAGTTTAAGTTTTTTCTGAAGTAAAATGGTTCAAAACCTTAAAAGTTTGCTTTATAATGTCTACTGCTGGTATGAAACAATTCTAACAAGATTTAATATTTAAAAATTCTCTTTTCCAAGATCGTCACACAGCATGAACAGACTCTGAGCTGTTGCATCTTGAAGTGAGCTTTGGAAATAATATGAATGGTGAAAGAGCCTGGTGGTGTATCTTATTTGTGCCCCCAGCAACTTCGAGGATGGAATGTAAGGATACACATCCTGCTAAGCCTGTCACATTTAGTCACTGAAATACACATGTAATTAAATCACATCACATTTTTTCAGTGCTTGTGGAAACAGAAATATGGAAGAAATGTTTCCTGTTAAATTTAACACTGAGTATACGCTAAGAGATACAAGCAATCTCTTTCCTTGTGATTCCCATTCCTCTAATACTGCTTCGCTACAGAGAAAGATGTAAATTTTTTGCAATATCTGAGTCAATAAGGTAAGGCACAGGAAATCAACTTTGTCACACTTTACAATCCTCCTATTTTACACTCACTGCATGTAGAATTATACAGAAACTCAGTCACATATAGCCTGGAAGGCAGCAGCATTTTCAAAAGTAGTCAAAACCAGATTCAAATAAAAATAATGCCTTCATAAAGTCTTGGTTCTTCCTGGCTTTTATATTTTTAAAGGTTACCTTTTTTTAAAATAGTCTAAAAAGTGTAGAAGGATGTAAATAAAAACACATAACATTTATTTACAAAAATAAATGTATATATAAAATTATATACTAAATTAGATATATATCTATATCTATTAGTTATATACAGGTACACAAACACACAATGCAGATATAAAAAACAAAGCAGCCTGATCTAATGGTTTACCTTATAAGTGTGCATTGTTCCCAGACACTAGAAGTTCAGAAAGGACATCACTTCATAGGGCTTTATCCCCCAGAGCCATCAATATGAACTAAAATGCTAGAGTGTTATCATATCTTCTTGCAAAAACACTTAAATATTCATCTAGTCAACATAAAACAGAGAATCAAACAAAGATCTTTACTTCCCACAGAATTTTATTTCGTGTTCAGAGCAAATTAAGAAACTAAATTTCTAAATGGGAGGGTCACTAACAGAAGCAGCCACCCTATACAATTCTGCCATCCCAGGCAGGATCCCTCCCGTTAGCACTGCTGTGTTTTCCGCAGGGCAGGGAGGGAAGGAGCTGGCTAAGAGCCAGCTTTGAGCACGGCAGGGCCTTTAATGTCACTTGCTCTTTAGCTGCCGTGGCTGTTCTGCTTGCAAGTGACATAAACCACCACAGAGCTACCCCAAGAGTGATGACTAACTGAAATCCCCGCTAACAAAACGCAGTTGCTTTGCTGGATGGTGTAAGGGGGACGTTTGGATGAGACTGAAGCTCCGGGCTGGCTGCAAGCCCTGCCGCAGCTTGGGGAAGGAGCCGGGCTCCCTTTCCCACCAGCGCCGGCGCGGCTTCCCTGCCCAGCGCCCGCGGCTCTGCCCTGGCCAGGGGCTGCTGGCCTAGAGGCGGCTGCGGCACCATCAAGGCCTTTTCCGAACGTCATTCCACACGTTTACAAGGTGAATGAAGTGAAGGAGACAGGCTTAATATACAAAATTTTCACTTTAGAGCAGCAGCTACATTTTGTGATGGACATGCATGGAACCACAGTAGAGGAAATTCTCCTAAAATCTTACTACCCTCAAAATTCCACCCTATTAGAGAAGGATGAGATCCTCAGCACACCTACCCTGCCGCTTTGTAACTGTGTAAGTAAAATAGCCCGTCATGTTGTATAACTGAACCATCAGAAATGCCAGCGGAAAAAGAACCTTGCTGCATATGGGATACCCTAACTTAACAATATGATTAAAACAAACAAAACACAGAAAATCTCCTAAATACATTCTACAAGATACTATCATGTGTATACTATTAAAATAGGAAATTTGTGTATTCCAAGAATTTTTAATTTCCAGATGATCTGTAATGGAAACGTCACTTAAGTAGTTCCACATTTAACACATTCCCCAGACACCATCGATCCACACACTGCTTTCTTATTCAGTCTATATATTGGTCTTCAAATCAATCAAAACCTGCTTAATGGGAACAGTGCTCAAGCTCTTAATAGTTTCACAACTTTTTTTCATCATTTAGCATGAGCAGGGATGGGCATGGTTAAGAGGGACATGACACAAAAATCCTAACACCCATGACACCCCTGTTTTCGTCCCATGACAAAAAACATAAACCTCCCCAAAGTATTATGCTCTGGAGGGAAATAAATGCATAAAAAAAGGTTTTTAAAAAAATTAAATTGATTGCAGTATCATTGGTAAGAATGAGAGGTTATACAACATCACATCTTCTCTCATCTTCTGACGGAAGTTTTATTCTTACGAATGTTATCCATTTAACGAGGGTTGGCACATGCAATATTGATTTCTCCCTAATCACTCTACAATTTTTAGGAAAACAAGCCACACTTCTCCAAAGTCCTCAGACACCGATCACAGTTGAAGTCACCAGCAATCAATGAATGACTGATATTCTTCTGTCTACAGGGCTTCAGTTTCAGCACTACCTGGGTTACCCAAGACCTCCTGACTGATAACCTGGTCTCCTCAAACACACAAGCGACATAAGCTGTACAGTACTCAACATTAGCCTACTGCCCCTCCATCAGTATCATAATTCTTTATATAGCAATAAATTTACCAATATCAAAGTCTTTTATTTTTCCTTCCTTTCCTTCTTGCCAGGGAGTTTTCAGTTAGAACACAGAAATGTTCAGAGGAAGGCAGACAGTTGAGTGAAATTCATCTCACGGTTCAGGAGAACAAAAGGAGAGATTGTTGCATTTTTTGAGCAGCGATTTAAATTTGTCTCTTTAATCTGTGTTTAGAAATCTGACACTTGAATTCTATAAAATATTGAGACAAAAGCTACTGCTAAATTCAGTGTGCAATCTGGGAAACAAGCCTCTTGTTTAAATATGTTCTTTGACAACGTTCAGTACTTAGGAGAAAAAGAACCTAACTAATAAGTCTTTTTTTTTTTTTCTTCCCTAATAAACAAATACAAACAAAAAATTAGCAGATTATCTCAGCTCAAGTTAAAAGGATAGCTAAAATGCCCTCAAGTCCTCCAGTTCTCATTTTTAGTTATTGCATCATTTTCTTTAGAGGAATAGTTCTTTGCTTTTTAGAGGTGTGAACAATAAAAAACTGCAAGGCCGAAGAGAAAGATAGGAATTCTTAACTTTAAAGTTTTTGGATGGAAAAAGCCATTTCTTTTTATCTCTCTGACCATTTTCTTCTTCCCTGAGAACACTGACATTTCAAACATGCTCCATAGTAACCACTTTGCTTATTAGCCAGCTAGAAGAAAGAAAAAACAAAACCACCTCCTCCGCCCTCCTCCAAAAACACAAACCCTCCATAAAGGTAGGACAGCAAAGAGAAAGGAGTGTGTGGTTTGCCTGTCAGTCTTGTGTACTATTGGAGTTTTACATGGCTGAAAGATGAAAAACCACCATTTGATGAAAACCTAACACCTCTTAAGTGGAGGCTAGACCCAGCAATCTGTGCAGACACGCCAACAAAGGCAAGGGAAATAAAAAGCGAAAATGGTACTCCAGGAAGTAACATGTTTATAATGATTTAATCTAGGCCACTGTATTTAAGAAACCAAAAGAAGAGATTAAACTAATCTCATAAAGCCCCATGAAAAACAATTAAGAACTAAAGAAGATGAAGCCAGATTGGCTGGGTGAACAAGTATTATGTGTACCTTGACTAAACTACAATGTCTCATTTTGTTAGAGAAAAAAAAACAAAACAAAAACACATTTATCCTGTTTTACTGCCTCTTATGGCATGGTAAAATAACACCTTAGCAAAAACCAAAGGCCTACTGACATTTCTGAGAAATGCTAATTCCTAGTTTACCATGTGGGTAAAACCATCCTTTGGGAAACTAACCACATTTACAAGTTAATGAATTTCAAAGCAAGACTGGATTTAACTTCTTCATTTGCAATATGCAAAGGATAAGATCAATTTTAAAACACTATTCTTTCCTTTTTTACAAATGCAACTTCAATTATTTGCAAGAGCATACAGAAAAGAAAGGCTTCAAAATTATGAAGTAACTTAAATATAAATGCTCTGCGCCTTTTCGTCAGCAAGCCAGCCATAAAAATCAGTTATTCCAAATCATATACACAAAAAGACAAAAGTGTGAGAGTGAAATTTACTCTTGCAACAAAGCCAGCAAGAAACATGATATGAGAGCATGCATTTATGAGACATACTAGACAGCAAGCATGAGCTATTGTAGAGAAATGGAATGGGACACTTACACAGTGGCTCTCTCAGGGGGTCCTGATGGTTACTATGTTCTTAAACCATCTAGACAGAATAGCAGGCTGGGAAGAAGGGAGCCACATACAATCCACCAGATGACAATGCTACACAGTGTAGACACCAGCATAGCTAGGAGCCATCTAAAAAAGGGGTTGGAGGGGAGGAAAAGATGAACAAAAATTCAAAGCAAAAGCTACTGGTGCATTTCAGCTTGTTTTGCGTTCCTTAAAAGTATACTGCTCTATCTTCATCAAGCATTTTCTCGTTTCCTAAGGCTGTAACAGGTCCATGCAACCACAACTTCTCAAATATTCCATCTGTGTGTTACTGGAATCAACATAAAGCAACTTTTCCGATGTCCTCACTGAAGTCTTCTATTCCAAAGTAAGTCGATACCACTCCTTTGAAGAGAAATGCACTCTACAGTGGTATCTCTGACAACTTTTTGCCATCTTTTATTTGTTTGATCAGCCTGTGTTCACAGATTCTACTTCACTATCTTGTGTTTTAATAGTAAAACATTAAATCAGAGCCAGATTGCTTTTTCTAGAAATAAACAAACAATTTATGCAAAATATCCAGATGGTGAGGGTATATTACCTTCCTGTATTCAAAATAGCAAAAAAACAACCCTAAAATCAGTAATTCTTTTGCCAAAGGTGCAGCATATTGCTAATTAGAACATATATAGAGAGAGCATCCACTCTTCAAGACATAGAGAATTTATATAGTCAACTTCAGTAAGCATTAACAAATGTTTAGCACAAATCTCTTGCAACTTAAACAGAGTAATGTCTCTAGATCTCACCAGCTTTCCATGTTCTTATTTTCCTTGTTTTTCTCTGAAATAAATCTACATAGAGGATTTAGAAATCTGCTTCTGTCTTGCTAGATAAAATTCATAATTTTCACAGCAAGAGTATTTTTTTTTTTTTTTTCTCAGCATTCTGATCTAAGTGGAAAAAAAAGACTGACAGCTATTCAGGTAAAGAAGATACCTAGCTCAAGTAAGACAGCATATATATCTGGTGGTATATTGTTTTCGTGATAGTAACTCAAAGACAATAAGAAGTTATACATTTTCCACCAAATTATTTCAGTTGCTACAAACTGCACACGTATTTTGGGAGAAGAGGCGGAGTACAATTCAAACTTCCTCTAAAAATACAATTAAAGAAATTTTTCTTCTAGTCACAATGCACACAATGGAAAAATACTGTAAGCTCTAGTTTATTTAATTCCACAGAAATACTAGATGCTTTAATTAAAGCAGTGACGCAGAATGTCTCATGAATTTTAACAGCTGATAACTGCATATTAACAGCAGACTTTCTGCATACTAATGAATGGATCCTGTCTTATGGTCAGTATTTTCCTACAGGAGACACACTAAACACTTCCTTTCCAAAAACTGCATTAAGTGACTTAATATTTATGAAAAATAATTATGAAGTAGCAAGTAAGACTGTGTGCGAGTTGGCTACTTTTCACTGCACCGTCTGAAGGAACTGTATTTCAGTTCAGTGCTGTATTTCAGTTCACTATGGACTCCGGTCTGAATAGGTTGTTACACAACTAACTACGTAAATGATGACCAAGAATACAGAGCACTGTTTTAGAACAAATGCAGAACAAATCCTCCCTGTTTTGAGCATAGCTACTGCAATGTAATAGTCAGTAAGAGAAAGCTTTGGTCTAAAAATGAAATAAAATAAAGAAGCCAGAAGCGAGCAGTAGCTTTGGAGCATTATCCACTATAGAAAGGCAGCTTAACAAAACCCAAGTTGCCTTTGGTCTGCGATTTTGGAGTTGCGTTACTTGCTCAAATCTGACAGCAGGAGTCATTCATGTCCCAGCAATCAAAGGAAATGCCAAATATATCTTGCAAGTCTTAAATTGCCTTTCAGTGTACATAAGGCCAGCCAGAAAATTATTCTGTGCCTGCAGTTGCCATAAGCTACCACAGATGTAAAGATCACTATGAAATTTCTTTTACAGGTGGTGTTGCACTACTCACCCAGCAAGTAACAAGAACAACGTATCAGGCTCCCTAACAGAACTGCACACGTTTTGATTCATTTTCTAGTGAAATACTGCTACTTGCTGCCTTTCCAGTCTACCAGTCATTCTCCTAGAGCCCACAGGCTTTGGGGAAGATTTTGTCCAAGGAAGAGGAAGTCAAACAGGGCTAAAGATTTTATATCTATTCTTCTTCTGAAGTAGCTGACCTTACTTCAAAAACAAGTACATACCTTATTCCAGCCGGTCAAACACTACCATACAAACCAATATTCTTCTATTTTTATACCAGCATAGGAAGTAAAAGGGAATGTTCATAACAAAACTAAATCTACATGATTCAGAAATACTACAGAAATCAGGAATACAGTGGGAACTTGTACAGTACAGAGCAGTGAAATCAAACAAACAAAAATCCTCCACCAAACCAAGTCAAAACAAAAGCAGAAAACTGGGCGAAACAGTTTTTTAACCAAACTCTCCTACCTCCTAAACACTCATCAGTGAAACAGTGAATCTCATGCTGATTTTAAATGAGTGAAAAATGCCTTGCTAACAAACTTGTAGATATTAAAAAAAAGGTAGAATTATTTCTGGCACTTATACATGCAGAACTTACATTTTACATGGACAAACTGACTTACGTTAGTGGAGATGTGGCTGTAGCTTTTGCCTGCCTTCTGCTTTTCAGAGCACGAAGTTTATCACCTTGTGTTACACAGTTTGTTTCATCTTCATCACTGTACTGGATAAAGTTAAAAAAAAAAAAAAACACCCCAAGCTCAAGAATTAAAATACACACTTAAACATTTAAGAGTTGATTCTGATTCTAAGATATAAAATAAGGTTATCTCAACAGAAGTAGGGTTTGCAATTTTACTTGCCTACATATAATTTTATTTCCTATTAGCTGCTGCTTTTAAAGCTGTGAACTATTAAGTAATGCCATGAATTATATGCATTGGAGTGTTGTCTACCTTTAAAAATAGCAGAGACACATCCCAAAATTTTGCTTTGTGCTGTGGCGCTATTTTCTCTCAACTACAGCATTCCTTTCCTCCTCCATTTGCCTTCTGAAAACAACACTACCAATTCTTTAAAACCTAGCACAAACAAGTACTAGAGAATTTGTAATTACTTGGAAACAAAAAAGAGCAAAAAGCTCTTAACTCCTTCCCGAACAACACGCATGGTAATGCAAAAAACAAAATCTCAAATTCAATCAAATTATTTCCAACTGCAGATCTTAAGCCCCTGCCTGTTCTGATATTAACTGAATAATGAGAGAAAAGCATGATAAAGATGCTCTTACTCGTACTGCATTTCATCTTTCATACTTGCTGACCATACTTCCTTTTGCCTCCAAGTCTCTCGGTACAGAATAGGAACACGCAAGGCAAATCACAGAATCATTAAGGTTGGAAGGGACCTTTAGAGATCATCTAGTCCAACTCTCCTGCACAGACAGGGTCACCTACAGCACGTGGCACAGGGTGGTGTCCAAGGGGGTTTTGAAGATCTCCAGAGGAGACTCCACAGCCTCTCTTGGCAACCTGTTCCAACAAAACATCGAACCCGCAAGGAAGTTCAGAACCTAACCTCTCACAACAGCAGTTACCAGTTCAGACAATTACCAGCTCAACGTCCTTTCGTCTGGCTCTGCTGTTTTTTGCATCATTAATTGAAATATCATCTACTCCTGACAGGATTTTTGTCACAGCAATATTACGATTTTCTTTCATCTTTGCGCGGAAAATATCTCCCTCTGTCCAAAGTTCTGCCTGTTTCCTATCAGGATATGGAGAAAACAAAGTAACAAATTAAAATATCAGATGATAAAGATTGCAACAAAAGAAGAAAAAACATTAGATCCATTTTCAAAATTACTTGTCCTAACTAATCTACTTACTCCATCAGAAAGTGTTGCTGTGGTCCAATCACAGAACCGGGTCTATTTATTCTGATCCAGGCAATAGCTTCAGCAGCTGTCATACGGTAATGCTTCATAATATAACAGGCTATAAGAGTGCCAGTTCGCCCGAGACCAGCTGTGTAAGAGAAAAAATCAGATTCTTTTATGTATCACTTTCTATCTGGAACCTTCTATGGCTACAGAAATTGTCACTCAGACTTCCTAGCTTATTAAACTTGTTTCTGGTCAAACTGGGTAAGTGTGAAACTTACCTTTTGATTTTCCCCTCCCTCCATCCAAAGCCAGCATATATATATGTAGCCAGCAAATATGTATACACGTACACATATGTATGTTTTTTTTTAAATGAGAATCTTTTTATGCATAGTATCAAACAGTTGCTTCTTCCCAATATTCTAGAAGCTTGTTAATTGTAAATTATGCATAAACTGTACTAAGAACAGTTGTTCTTCCAATCCCTTTTCTAAACGATCTCTGTTTTTATTTCTTAAGAAAGACTAAATTTTGCAATAAGGAAGTCTGGGCACTAGAGAGGCAAGGAGTACTCGAAACCAAGATGCCTTCTTTGAAAGAGCGCTATAAACACGTTCATTTATTTGCAAAAAGAAAGGAAGATAGCTCCAGGCTCAAGTGCTCTTCCAAGCTCTACACTACCAGATCTCTCCCAAGATTGACTCAACACCAGTGCTGAATCTTCAACAGACCAATATTTAAGACAACAGTACAGGACTCTCTGTGCATTGCCCAACTTAAAGAGTAGGTGGCAGCATTCACTGCTTTCTGATGAGGTAGCATCAGAAGCAGTCTGGACACCTTCATCATGCTAAAGATCAGAGAACTTCCTAATCTGAATGAAAACAAAGAATTTGCATCATTGCTATCCAACATTCAAGTGCTATCAACTATCCAATATGCCCAACTTTCCCATCTCAGTGGAGGGAAAGAATATTCATTTGCTTTCCAACAGTCAAACAGCACTTCTAAGCAATTCTTCCACTTCAGACAAGGGGAATGTTGTTTAACATACAGCCCATGAGTGGCAGATTTGGGAACAACAACAAATACTTCTTCACATGTCTTTAAGAAAAGACTTTTCTCCTTCACTCACACTGAAGGAAACTCCTACCTCAGGTACCCTACTAAGACAAAGCGCTTGGAGAACAAATGGGGGGTGACACACATACAATGGGGGCTGTATTGGCATTTCACAGGTAACTAGAAACTAAAATGCTTGACATTCTAGGTTTTTGTTATTGTTGTTACTTTAATGTTACTTTTGTTTATACGGATTTAGTCTTAAAAAAAAAAAAAAAGAAGAAAAAAAAAGGTGGACATTTAAAACGCAATGGCAGACCTATTCTGGTTCCTGTACTGGACGTAAAGGCCTGAGACATTTAGACTCCAAAACACCTCTGCCAGCTAAACTGAAAGGAGTTAAGAGTACCTGCGGAAAGTTGTTCTAGGGGAGAAGATTACACAGCTATTTGCAGATTGTTACAATTATGTTTTTAAGGACTTGCTTCTGGCTCTAAAAGAAAGTGCCGATTACTGATCGGAAACAGTGGAGCTAAGCTAGGCACACATTGAGCATATTAATTCTGAAATGCAATGAAGCCAAATGAAGGATTCCTGAGTCTTGAAATGGGCACAAACAATTCTCCTGCTGACTCAATGAGAAATGATTTGAGGCAAACTCTGAAATAAAATAGGCATGAATCATAAATTTCTGGCATTGACTAGAAATAAAAGTACTAAAAAGCTGCTCAGGAATGAGGGTTGTATTATATGTATGCAACCAAAAATGACGAGTTTTATTTTGGCTTCCAATCCCCGTCAAGCAATGAGGATGGAAACACCACTTCTGCTATGATGGAACCCCCATCTAGCAGTCTAACTCTGAACTTTCCATATATGCAACAGATATTCAGAACATGCCCAATACCACTAGTAAAATGGGCTTCTGAGGGCTAGAGACTTCTGATAGCTGCTCTGGAAGAACACACCAGTACTGTATGAAGAGTTTTCTTAAAAAGCTCCATTGATACTTGGTATTCTGAAATATCTACCATAAACCTTGGCAGTTCCAGGCTCAAACTATTAATGCTGGCAAGCTCATTCCCCCCAACCTCATTCTTGGAAACTGCTGAAAAGATTTTGCTGGACCTTAAAAATATTACAAAAAAAAAAAAAAAAAAAAAAAAAAAAAAAAGGCAGAACAAATGCATCTAAAGAATTTGTTTTGCTGTAGCTCAGCAGAGTTGTTAATAAATGGAAATAAAGGAATTATAGTGCTAAACATCTCAGGAACTGTAACAATAAACATCAACTGTACTACAAAGAGCCTGCGCACTATACCTTTGCAATGAACGGCTATAACACCTTCAGCACTTTCACAAATATTTAGAAATGCTTTAACTATAGTATCGCTGGGTGTGCTTCCATCAGCAAAGAAGAGGTCATAATGCTCAAATCCAGCATCTGTAAATCGTTTGGCATCATACAGTTTTTTGTTGAGGCGTATTATAGTGGTGACCTTATGTTTCTTGAAGTATGGGAAATAAGCCTCTGGAGCATGGTGGGGATAACCTACCAGAAAAAGGAGAAAAGAAGAATAAGTTTCAAACTGCAGAAATATGTGAAGACTCAAAAATCAATAGATGAAACACTTTCAAAATAAAACTCATGTACAACATAAAGAAACCAACTAACTGAAAATGGAATTTTAACATAATCACCTAATTCAGACACAATTAAACCAAGCATTAAAATTTTACTGTTGCGATTTTTATAAAAGAAAAATAGCCAAGGAAAAAACACACTGTTTGAGGAATAATTTTTAAAGCTTGGTCTTACTGGTAACAATCAACTAAAAGCAGTGGGCTTGTGTCCCCCACCTCCTTTTTTAAGCATACCATTTTCAATTTTACTTCTTGAATGAGGTCCACTGAAGGCAATGAATTTGTTTGGTATTATCCAGTTAAAATCTCCATTTTCTGCTCTCTGTCAAGAGAAAATGCTTGGTTTATCATTAACCCTGTATTTTCAGGTTTTTCCTTATTGTTTCAAAACAACATGCTAGATAGAAGTGACGTAAAAGTCTTGCCAAAGGAAGCGTGTTAGTGGCCTGCTTTTTGTTTTATCAGAAGCCAGAGGCTTTCAATCTCATACTTCTTACTGTACTCTCCTCTTTCTACATTACAGCCCTGAAGTGATGCACCTGATGGCCTTCAGATGAAGGGCAACTTCAATATTTTAAACTTTTTAGGTTTATAAATCATGGCCTTGGCATTACCTTTGTCCACTAAGTGATTTTTTTAGATTCTAAAAACACCAAATTCGCTCCTCATAGTTAAATGACTGTTTTGCCTTTGTGAGAATATGTATAAGAAAGTATTGCAGTCTTTTACCTTCACAGTAGTTTCCTATGGCCCAAAGTGAATTTTACAGGCTTGGATTTCCCCAGCCCTATTTTTCTCTTTACCTCAAAGTCGTTCAGACCTTTTGTCACCATATACACACTTTAATTGTTCTCAACAAGCTTGTGTCTGGTTGGCTTTTGTTGTCCTCAATTTCTTATCAAGATTGTTCAGGAATAAATAACCTCTAAAAGATGTCCAAGGAACAGATTCCCTCTCCCCTTTGCCCTCATCTACCAGGGATTTAATAAAAAATGAAAAAAAATTGATCTCCCTTTCAGGTTCTTCAAGACCCACCTTTTTACCCCAATTTTGAGCTTGACTGTACTTAAATCTGAATTTTAATCTCTCTGACAACTCATTTTATTCAATATTTGAAGCTTAAGGAGACAAAGCAGAATGCAGAAATGGAACCTCACACTACAAAAGAAACAGTGCAAATGATAAAACAGTCATCTTTGCATTAATAAGTGCAAACAAACCAGAAGATTTACATTGTGCATACGGTACACTTACCTCATAATGCTCATACTCATTTACATCAAACACATTGAAATCCAGGAAACCATACCACAAAGCCTAAAATCAGAATAGGTGACAGTAAATGAGAGCCCACTCTTTTTCTGTTTTCATTTAATCACTAGAAAATTCTAGATTATATAAATTCATGCTTTCTTACTTCTGTTAGCAGTACAGAGTGCCAAAGAGAAAAACAGTTGGCAAAAAACTAGTACTTAAATCAGGAGTATACTCTAAGCCTTACTTTCAAGGATTACAAATATTTTGGGTGCGTGAACTCTTCTCTCTGTCATTACATTTCTAAATTTTTCATTGACTTTAAATTGGCTGCAGATGGAGTCTCTCTACACTCCTAAGCAAACTTTAGCCTGGTCTCTGATGCTCAGTAATTATCCAGAGGCATTATGTTTACATTTTTATGCTGTATTAAATATTTGGGTTACTGTCAGTTTACCCATTTGTTAAATCACGAAGCACAAATATAAATAATCCTATATCCCCAGATATTTTAAATACCACATTCTAATCTTCTCTTTTGCTGAGCAACCTTCTGGGGTTTTTCTTGCTGCTCACTGGTCCTGACAAGACTAGCAATTCACCATTCTTGGCAGAAGATCAGCCAATGTCAGAACATCCAAAAACCTGCAAATCACAAATCTGCAGGAGGCTGATTTAATCAGTAAGAACACCAGTATTTGGCAAAAACAGTCAGAATAGAAAAGACAGTAGTAGAGAGAAAAGCTACAGAATTCCCTATTTTACTGTTTGTACACACTAAAAAGAATGAAGAACGTACAGGAAACTCCCCTGTCCTTAAATTCCACATTACTTCACTACTGCTTTGTGATAAGACACCAGATAATGCTGATTTGTAGTTAAAAAAAAAAAAAAAAAAGTGCCTGCCTACTACCCTACTACCATTTGTTCTATTTGTATTTCTAAAGCAAAACTTGAAGTCATTAGCACATTCTGCAAATGCCTAAAAGGCATCACTAAGCCATGAACAGCTTCTTTCAAAGGGAGTATTCAGCCTAAAAATGCAACACCAGAGGGCCATTTGATAAAACTGTCAGGCAACACCTAGTGCTTAGAGGTGCAAATGACTGCTTTGAAAAGATTACCCGAAGAAAAATAGAAATTCCTTATTTAAAAATTTCCCTAGTTGAACATATATCAGTCAACTTCTACAAATGCCTTGTGAAGATTTGTTATAATGCATAATTTATAAGCTTACAATTTATAAGCTGGCCTTTCGCAATAAGAAAAATAATGGTTTAACTGACCTTGTTTATTGCATGAAAACAGTCCAGCAATGTTAGATGAAAACTGCAAGTCCCAAATGAAGCATCCCTGTAACACATGTGTTTTCATGACCAAAATTGTTCCCGTGTGAATCCAGGTCAGCCATTAAAGTTACTTTTCTAAAAACAACTTTAAAAGATGAGTACTTCAAGATAATTACTATTATAGCAGAATAATTACACTGAATGATTAATCCCCCTGTCTTGCAGCTGGTAATAATATAACATAATATAGGTTATGCAAACAGATGTTCCAAGACTAAGATTACTCTAATTGCACTTTTTACTAAACTGAGATGTTCAACTTTTAATGTTAAAGAAAGATATATTCTGGAAAAAAAAAAAAAAAGTTATAAAAACTACCCAGGACAAAAATTAATGCCCAAATAAATACCATGTTCTGATATACACTCTTGAAACATTTCTCGTTGAAGTACACACTCAGAAAATCCTTCAAGCTGTGATATTCTGCAAGATTTTTTCCTAAGACTCATTTAACACAAAAGGTTGTGGTGCACATGCTTTTTTATATACATCTACCAAGATGCACATTTGTGTTACTGCATTAGAAGACTATCTTTGAGGTGCATAAAATAGTTTATGTTTCAACATGAGAATTTTGTATGAGAACTACACAGCTCTCACACATAAACACTAACTTATTAATGTGATGTAAAAAAAATTACATACATATTTGTGTGTGTATTTAAATTTAAACAAACACACTAATGTACTTCTGAACTACCTAAATGGCTACTTCAATACTTTCTTGTATACATCTCCTCCTTAATGAATCAGAATGAAGAGGGGAAAAAAAAAAAAAAAAAAAAACAGCAGGAGAGGCAATAATAGAATCCTATTCAGGAAACTGATCAAAGAAATTCTTTGCATCCTGCTAATAGAATATTTCCTGTTTATAATGACCAGAAGTAGCAACTACCTGATTATTATTCTATGAAAAGACAATGCTTTTTTTCAGAGATGAATAAGACTAGAAAGAAACAGGGTCAAGAGCAGCATCTCAGTTCATCACTCTTTTAATCAGAATTCTTCTGTTTGCAGTAGATTTAAATGCACTAGTAGCTTCAAAAATATGGTAAAGTTCCTGGAAATTTGGACAGGAATTTAATACTGTATTGCTTATCCTATCGGCTGGATGTATCTATGCTGTCTTCAGAAGTCAGCTCGCAGTAATTCCTATTACATAAAAAGTCTTTGCATTCCTTTCAGTATTCCCCTGAAGTCATGATGATCCAGGCAGGGTTTCAAAGAAAGCCAAAAGCTACTATTTCCCCTCCTACACATGCCTCTACGATCTTTGGAAACAAAATTTACAGGTCTCCTTAAGAAGCATTTTTGTTCTTCTGTGAATAAGCAAGTGGAATTAAAAAAAAAAGAAAACTGGGATGATGAAAGCATGCACATAGAGTGAGGCGCTTCTACATACTGGCACTGCTGCGGGATGGGGGAAGGAAATTCAAAACACCAAATCCCAGCTCTTGGCAAGACAGACGGAAAACATAATTCAGCCCTTGGTTGTTTAGTCACCCCATAACAACATAAACTTGCCTTCTGAAAAGCTTTTTGGCCATTCTTTCCTGCATATTGTGGCAGTCAGTGAAATGCTAATTTGGTCCAACTTTTAGAAACTCATGTTAAAAAGCTGTTTCTGTGCAGGATGGGTCAACCATATTTGCTGCATAAAGCAGGAGCATATTAGATACCATAATGAGAAGTCTGTGGCCTGCAACAGCTATGATTACATTCCCTCAGGGTCAAGCAACCACAAAGTAATGGTTGTACACTTTTACTTGTTGGTAAAAAGAAATGTTTTAGAGCTGAACTAAATCAAACGAGCTTACCTAGCACATTTTTTTTTTTTTTTTTTTTTTTTTTTTTTTTTTTTTTTTTTCCTCCCCACAAAATATATTTTAGATTGCTTCATGCATTCAGGAGGAAAAATAAAGAGACTGCTAAAAGTACTGTAAGCCTTTTGTGATGACTGGTAGGTATGTTCACATGTTTAACTACTATGTACTGGCACAAAAACAGGCTGCCAAGCAAAGAACAATGTGGATTAAAAAGCTCAACAAAAGCATTTTCAAAGCAGTGTAGCTACTTCAGCTCCTTAGCATCCTTCAGGACACTTCAGAATCAGCCGCCAACACCTCGTTCAGGAGTCTGTACTCAAAAGCTAAGGCAGTGAATGTGTCCTATGTTAAAACTTTATGAAAAAGAAAAAAAAAAGAAAAGAAAATCAGGACTGTAAAATGATAACCCATTCTTAAAAAACAACACAAAACAGACAAACAAAAATACAAAAACAAACAAAAAACAAAACAAACAAAAAAACCCCAGAAGCTACAGAATGTTCTATTTTCTTTATATTTACCTGAAAGGAAGATATGAAATGTTTCCAGACAATAAAAGCCTATACACATCTTCTGGGGATTCTCTCAGGTATATTATCTATTTGTCAGGGAAAATAAAAAAAAACAAAAAAAAAACAAACAAAAAAAACTTACAGTTACTTTATAATTGATATGAATACTTTCAAGTCACCCATTTACTACAGAATCCATAACAAAAGTATCACAAATAGCTCAAGAAAGAACACAGGTGTGCAACAATAAAATTTAAATAAATCAAACCAATATAAAATGCTATTTGAGCATTTATTTTTTATACTAAATCTACAGATTTCCCAAGGCATTGTTCAGCTTTAGGCTACAGTGAAAAATTTGTCTGTGTCAATCTGGACTCCTCTGTATTTTTACTGCAGGCTGCCTGGACCAGTTTGAAGACTTTTTTTTTTTTTTTAAATTAAGCTTCTAAGATGTAATTTAAAGTACAAAACCTCTCAAATATTTCAGCAAAGCTATGAATTAGCCTGTCCATAAAGCCGCATATGTACTCAGTAGACAAGGTTAAGACAGTAATTAGTATATGTTTTGATTTTCCTACAACAAAAGAAGATTTGCCTTATTCCAAATCCTTTACTACCTTCCTTGCACTGGTGAGGCAGTGCCCAGTAACTAAATCCAGATGCCATAACAGGAAAAAGAAATCTTATCGCTTAAGAAGCAAAATCCAGAGAACATAATAATGCAACATACTAGAAACACTAAATACAAGCTTTCTACTGCCAAAAACATTCAAGAAATAGTACCAGAATCGCAAAAGAACCCCCCAACTCCTGATAAATATCTGCATGGTCTCCCCTCACCACATGACTGACTTGCTAGCACTAAGCTCTCCTTAGGTAGTCTTTTTATGTAGATTATATTTTCCAAAACTTTCTGGTCCATACCATCAAACACCATCACCAGCATGGCCAGAAGAAAACAGTTATTAATAACAAGGTGTGAGCAAATATGTCAACATGCAGTAATTCAAAGCTCAAAAATTGCATTAGCTAAGCACTAAAACAATCTAAGATGTTATTTTTTTAAAAAAAAGTCCTGTAAAATTATTTACCTTTCCTATAATAATTATATATTTTTTCTTAAGAGTTCATTTTAAAGAAGTCTAATGAATTTTCAGCAAACACCCTCCAAAAATCTAAGTGTGGCAAATTTTTGATGATTGTGATTTTTTTGTTTGTTTGTTTAGAAGTTGGCACTCTCTTCCAGATTTCTTCTACCCTGCTGCAAACTTAGCTTTAACAAATGGTTTAACATACCTTTAATATTCTCTCTACACACACAGACACACACACACACACAGACACACACACACACAGACACACACACACACACAGACACACACACACACACATTCTTGTGGGGTGGGAATGGGTGGTGGAACAGAGAAAGACAGACAGGCAGGAAAAGCTTGGAACACATGCCCAACAGAGAGATAAACACAATTTGAAGGGACTGGCTCTTTTTTGTTTGTCCTCTAATTTGTTTATTGTATTAAGTATTTCTTTTTTAGTATTCTTCATGTGCAATTAGCAAAACCAAAGAAAAATCCATCCATTTTAAGTAGTTTAGTAAGGTAATGAAAATTGCATGCTTTCTGAATCTGTTTTCATCAGGGTGGGGCTGGTGGATTTTGCATTCACTGACACAAACATAAGCCTATTGAAAAAAAAAAAAAAAAGAGTAAAAACAGTCAAAATATCACTCAAGAATTATTCTTCAGGTGCCTTAGTTCACCTTCTAATTAGAGTTTGCAGTCTTATAGTACTACAAATCATTGCATGAATTAGACATAAAGGTTATATTCCAAGAAACTGAAGGTTGTGTGCTTTGATACAGTGGTACTTTGCATCTTCCATCACAAAGAATACAGATGGCCAAAAACTGTAAAAATACAGCACCTCTTCCCTATCACAGTGTGGAGGAAGCCCTGCCACCAGAAAAAAAGCATTACAAAATAGATGTAAAATGGCACCAGCAAAAGGAAGAGACTGTAGTTAATCATCAGAAATAGAGTTTCTATGCAGAAAAGTTGGGGATTTATTGGTGCAAGGTTTGGTAGTATAGGCATTACTAGTTACACTACAGGCAAATAGAAATGCAGGTGGGAGTGGCTACCCCTGTAGACATGTGTCCCAGGAGGGGTAAGGCCTCCTTCCACACTCTGCTGATTCTTGAGCAAAAGAAGCTCTGACAGTAAAAAATGTTTTTCTCCAAGAGTAACAACAGCAAGAGCAGTTTTTACCCTTGGTGTTGTATTGAGAAGTTTAAGAAACAGCACATCATACTGAAACATGTTCATTCTTGAACATAGATCCAACTTAAGAAATGGCACTAAGTGATGAAGATGCTAGAAACGCTGTTTCAACATACACATGAATGAGCATAAATTTACTTAACTATATGAACACTCAGCACATCATTTAGTACGTTCAGAAAACATGCTTCAAGGACACGGCATTTTCCAGTGTGCAAGCTCAAAGGAAATGGTACCAAGCGAAAATGGAAAGTACTTTCAGTACACCTGAAGCAACACAGAGTACATTCACTGAAAAAGGAAGCTCTTCAATGCAGCTGGATTTCTCAGCACTTCTTGGAACAAGAGAGATGCTGCTGTACTTCAGACTTGACACTATTAAACACCTAAGATACAACATGTGAACAGCTGCAAAGGAAGGTGTAGATGAAATGGTCATCTGGTGTTCTTAGTGAAAAGTGACTTGCAAATATGTGGCTAGCTCTGAGGTTATTTGAACAGCTGAAGTGATGGTCTGGAGTCCTTCAAAGGGAAAGAGTGGCACTCTGCTTTTACACAAAGTGGGAAAGACCATAAACTAGTACCTAGTTCACAAAGAAAGTATCCTGGCAATAGCACAACACAGGCAGTTGCAACAGTCCAAGTGAGGACATCAGCTCTGGCACTGTTAGACCACAGGAGAACACCCTCGGACGGCTGTGAGGCTGTCCAGAAGCAGAACCTGGATGAGCAATTCCAGGCGACTCCAAACAGGTGACCCTGAAACACTGACAGAAAGAGCAGCAAAGCCCAGGGGAGCAACAGAAGTGAAGTCAGCAGAGATCACATCTACATTGGAACACAACAGGCACCAACAGAAATAGCTCTGTAGACCAAGAGCTGGTGCTGATGATTTGACACCTCACCACGCACTTTAATGGATTTTAGCTGCAGACTAGTTCCAGTCGTTCTGGCTGAGCAAATGTCCACTAGATGCAGGAGGGCTTTCACACTGCCCTGTGGGGTGACCAGGAGTCTGCTTAGTAGGGAGAGGGGAGAAGGTCCACTTCAAAAAAAGTACTCCTAACCAAACTTAATCTATACTGTAGATGCAATAAGAAATATCTAACAGCAAAAGGTCAGACTTTTGGGTCAGTATTCCTGACCAGAAAGAGTACACTCAAGCCTTCAAGGAGAACAATATTACTGGAGTGATGTGGGTGATGAAAGCAGGAGATTAAAGACAGCCAGTAAATGGGATCTAGAAATTTAGAGTTTAGAGACCTGTTGTAGATGGAGAAAATAAAGACTTTCTAAAGATGTAAACAGAACCAACATTTCAGAATGGAATGGAAATACTGAGTTGATGAGCAGCAAAACCAAGACATTTCATGACATACTTTTGAATTCATGAGATGTGTGTGTGTGTGTAAGCGTGTGTATGGTAGTGGTGGGGGAAACCTACACAAATTAAAATATGCAAGAACAAAAGTCACTTTGGAGAAACACATACACACAATGCATGCACATGGAGAGAGACAAAAACACTCTTTAAAATTCTTTACAAGTTCTTTACTTAGGGACCTTCCAGAAAAAAAACTGTTACACGAGAGAACTGACATGTTTAAGCAACACTGTTGTGTCACCCTTTATAACCATGTGCGTACCAACATTGCTCTCTTTATGCACATAGAAAAAATCCAGCTGAGCTCAAAACACAGACATAAATTTGCAATTAGCACTGAACCATTAACATTGCTCTAATCATGCTTTTCATTTAGGACATCTGTTTCTAATTAAGACATTGCATGCAGCTCTGTGGATGGTCAAGAACCATCCAAGTACTGAGCACTGTGAAAGCAGCACTCGAGCACTGCTCCTGCCAACACAGCCTTACAGTCCAACAGTCATTACAGCAGTCACTGAATTAAATAGAAGGGCTTGAAACACTGGGCTACCCAGTCCTTATTTCTGAGCATTTAAAATTAACCATGGAATGAGAGTTCTCTCAGCAAGCGTAACACACAGGATGATCAAGTGAAATAGCAATACTGCAAGCAAGACAAGTATGTTTGATACTGTTCTTTGATAACTTGCTACTTTTTTAGAAAAATTAAACATGATGTTTAAATATATTAAATTGTTAAAAATGATTATCAATGCAAGCCTGTAAAGAACACACTGAATTCACATTTATGAAGTGCTTTGTGTAATCAAGTTTGTTTTCCTGTTCACCCTAACCGTAAAATCTAATAAGGAAGCTAACAAAATAATGCATTGTATCAACCAGATTGACTTTAAATCCATACAAGCATATTTCATGCAATACAACTGTTTAAAAATACCACCAAAAATAATCCTAACAGCTGTAAACTACAAATAAACACAAACTAATTCTGAAGCAATAAAACAAGTCCTATACTATACTGAGGGGGCTCAAACACAAGTTCACACATATGCATAATTTTACCGTAAAAATTCACAGTGTTAAACATTTTATTTCATTATAGCCTTCACTGAATATACTACGGTCAGTTAACAAATCACTAATAAAACTCCTTATCAGACAAGGTGAAAAATAGCAAAATTAAACCAGAAATATATTAAAGTAAAACAAACAAACAAACAAAAAACTCCTTCATAAATTTGTATGGTGACCTAAATGCACAAGTGGCCAAATATACCTTCATTAATGTAAACGATCATAAGGTGATAAAAGTGGCAGAGAGGGAACATCTGCCTGTCTCTGACAACTCTCTTCATTCACAATAAGCAGAAGGAAGAAACCTCCAATTACTTTTCAAACAGCAATGGACAAGGAGGCATAAAAGTCTCTATTAGCTGAGAACAGATCAGGCTGGGCTCATTGGGAGTGATAGTTAAGAAGGGAAGCTAGTACTATAGTGAGGGAATCCCAGAGAGCAACCCTTCTTCTACTCTGGAGACAAGGAGTCTGGTAATAACATGTTGAGGAAGAACCTGGTAGAAATAGCAGGAGAAACTGCCATCATGAAGGCTAATCATGATTTTGAAAACACAGGTCAGAGGAGGTAGTTCTTTCAGAGAACACTTAATACAGAGAAAGACAAAAGACTTACAGCAACTTTTCTTAGATGAAAAGTGGGTACTTCTTTATCTCCTCTCTGGCATACACTTTTCAAGCACTTTTCCAAACATTTTGCCAAAAATATAGCTGGGTAAACACAGTTTACCCACTTCCAATTTGAGCACCCTAGCATTTGCCCAATTGCTCTTACTTTGCTTAGACCATTAAATAGGCAGGTTTACCTACTTTCCGACTGCTTACCAGAGGTAATTCTACAAAAGCCACTGTAAGAGCACTGCAGTTCAGGATTACACAGACTGGTACTACTTGCTTCTACTGCTTCCAATTTTTACCCAACAGCAGGCCACACCTAGGAAGGACACTAAAAAATTGAAAAGGCAAAAAAACAGTACTATGGATCAGAACAGATGAAGGAAATGCTGCTTACTCTGAAGAAAGAAGATGAGGAAAATAGACAAAATACAAAGATGAGTCCTGGAGAAGGTGACCTGAATTACAGCAGTTCATGGGGCAGTACCCACAGAGGGTCACCTTCCAAGTACATAATTAGTGCCAGGCCTGAGGAAAGAAACACTGTTACTGAGTTAATGCAGTGAAGGGGAGAGGGAGAGCTTGGGAATTGGGTGTACAGGGCACAGAGGGTACATTTTCTTTCTTAATACAGGAGGAGCAATGGTGGAAGTAGCAGACTTTCCTCACCCACAGCCAACTCCTGGCGAGAATCAAGAGAAGCCAGTGTGAAGATCAACTCAGAAGATCACTGCTGCTTTGGTAGGGTGGCAAGGCCTGAACAGTGCAGATTGCTTCCAAGGAAAAGCAATTCTTCTTTAAAAGGTGAAGAACAAAGGTTTTCTTTCCCCTCTCTCCTTTCCCTGCTACCTTCCAAATAAACCCTAGACATTCACCCCACACACACTAAATCTTGACTACCTTTTGTGTAGCTGAGCATGACAAATTTATCCTAATCTATGCAGAAGAATATTATTGCCATTATGCATTCTGCTGTTATCTCTAAAAAATAAAATACAGTATTAAAATAGATGGAAGATGAATGATAAAGGGATTAAGGTCTAAACTATTAAGATTTACTCTAAAAATTCATATTGTCATATAAAACTGCATATATAATGATATATTTAAAACTTTGTTCATTATCTTTAAGGCCATTTTATATTGAAGAACTCTGTAGCTTTAGTTAGGCTGTGCTGGCACATCAAAGAACACCTGGAAGGAAGCAATAGTTGCAGGAGGGGAAGAAAGGAGTTTGTAGCCTGAATAGCCCTTTCAGAAACTATGTCCACTAAAGAGAAAATAAAGACAAGTTAGATGAAAGGATGGTAGGGAACATTAAAACACACCAACTGTGAAAAAAAAAAAAATGGGAACAGACTTTGCTTGTAAACTGGAACACTAACAGCCGCCTATATACTTCGCCACAGTTAATGAAGGCTTTTGTTATTGCTTTAGTAGTCAAAATTAGCATATCCCCACAATATATCCATATGTATATGCAGGATATATGTACACACATATAAATGAAAGGGGTCAAATAATAATCTTGCCAATACATTCCAGTTTGTTTATGCTGAAGTTAAACAACATCAGTTTAAGACTGCACAGAATGCAACTGAGGGTCCTCTAGCCTTTAAAGCAACAGACTTGAAAGTTGCCAGCTTCACAACATGGAGCTTTGTTCTCAGACACACAGGATCCACGGAGGAGCCTGCTATGTTTACTCCACTATACACTCATGTAGCTATGTGTTAAAGTATGTTTGTATTTAAAGCAAGCAAATAAAATAAATAAAGCATGTGCATACTTATTGTGCTTGCACCATTCCTGAAAGCTTGCAGTCTTATTCCTAAGCAACTTAACATCCCTGCAGCGATGGTGTTGTACCTTGACGCCAAAACAAGGCTAAAGGCATTGAAGGCCTTACCACACACACACACACACACACACACACACACACACACACACACACACACACACACACAAGCACTATATTATGGATAGCTCTGTGAATGCTACTTCTCATTTCTATTTTCTTATTCTTCCCACCTAACCTCTTCTTATCCAGCCTGGTGGACTGTCACATGCTTCCTCAACCTAATGTCACCTGTTGAACTGGGAATCCACCATGAAGCTTAAAAACAAAATTCAGCCCATGGTATGCAAAATACATTGACAATCAATCACTTGCAAGAAATCAGAAATTAGAAATTAAATCACCCTCTTCAGTTCAAATGGCAAGCAGTACCATCATCAATTCTATGCTGTGATAAACTAGAATTACAGAAAAGCTTTATAAAATTTTGACCAATACCTGGACAGACCATTCTTCATCAAAAAGCAAAGTTTTTATCATTGCGACTGAAGAAGTAATCGGATGCTTAAATCTAAATATACTTAAAGCAGAAAAAGCCTCAATACATTTCTCTTCAATAAGGAAATATGACTATAGACATAGATTTATCATGCATCCTGAAGAGATCTTAAGCCATTCCTCACCACATGGAGAACAACTAAAATCTCCCTGCACAGAGTGGAAACATTGGGTGTGTGTCTAAACACTTTAAAAGTAACTTCAGTAATTAAGTACAACTCTTCATCAAAGAGTATAAGGAAAAGAAGTATGCTTCGGAGGTACAATCTTTTTTCTATGATCTTCCCTCACTGGAATCCTTCCCATATCAATCTGTAAAGAAAGGATTTCCCATTTCCCAAGTCTTATTCCATTCACTCTGGCTTCTGTGTTAGCATCCTCTCTGTACTCTTCATCATCTGTCTCTTTCAGTGCAGTTCTCTGAAACAAAAACTGTTTATTACTCTGTCCAAAGGTCTCTATTATTAACTGCTCTGTTTTGCACCACCACCGCAAGCCATATTAGTCTAAGACCTTAGGCATTTACAAGTCCATTCGAGGATTTCCTCAATATGCTTGTTGCAACATAGCAGGGCTACTGAATGATCAGAAATAGAGTTCGGTTTTTTATTCAGGATAGTCAACCACTATATTTTCAAATCAGATTGTTTTGTCATTAATTAGTAACGTCATCACCTTGGATGTTGCTTCAAATAGCAGGTGCTATGCTCCACAGCAATCTTAGTCAATGAAAGCTCTGGGCAAGAACAAAAGCAAAAATCCCTCCAAATAAGGGACGATAACTAAAAATCAATCCACACATTTGCTGGATGTATAATACAATCAAATCACTTCAAAAACTCAGTCTTCCTAAAAGCTACAGCTTTTACAGCTACAGTTTAACTAAACAAAAGCCTTAACAAAGCTACAGCCATTTGGTCAACCTAAAGCCTCAATTACAAACAAGTTTAGCAATCAAGAATATAAGGATCAACAGTGGCGCTCCTGAAAATTTGTGTGTTTCAAACATGAGCAGTGACACATTTTTAAGCCAAGTTCTTTATTTACGAGTGCCCTGGAGAAATGGACAACAGAGAAAATTGCAGCAGGAAATGGAATTCCTGCCATAATGTAGAGAAGACCAAGTGATCAGCAGCATCACAGCAAGTACCTCACACAGCCTTGCAGCTAATCAAAAAAGGTGACCTACGGCTACACAAATTTTGACCCCTCAGATCTCCCACATGAGAAAAGCACAGGCTCTCTTCACTTTCTTAGTGAATGAACACGAGAAAGATATGGTCACAACGAAGGTAGAGTAAAAGTCAAAGCAAAAAAAAAATAATACTGGCCATCACATTTTTCCTTCTTAAGCACTAAGCATTTTATTCGGACATTCCCATTTGGTGGCACAAAGCAACAATTCTTTTAGAGGTGGCTTTGACACAAAGCAAGTCATTTTCTCCCCTCCACAATCAGGGCCCTGAAGCAGTAAATCTTCAGATGCCGTGAACATTCCCTGCCTTCATACTAGCTCTATGCCTGTCATACATCATCTTGCTCCTCCTCCTAGGTTACCTGAAGAGATCACTTCACTTTAGAGAAGAAAACATGTATTTTAAAGTGAACACAATAGGAAATGGTAAGCCATATTTTGTGCAGGATAATATTTCTCTATTTTGAAAAAGAATAACAGAGAGTGGGGGGAAGAGGGAAACTATCAAGTAGTAGTCATTTTTTTTTCTAAATGAAAACATTCAAAAATATTTTTTTCCCCAGCAGTACTCTTATTTCTCCAGAATGATTTATGTGACTAAGAAGCACAGACTGCAATGGGGAAACAAAGAAACAAACAAAAAAACCCACACAAACCAAAGGCCCATCTACACATTCCTGCTGAAGTTCAAAAATTGTCCTTGGATATGACATCTTATTATAAAATATACTTGTAGGAAGGGTAGTAAAGGGAAAAAAATACTTCTTTATTGAAATTTTAAAAATGAGTATGAAAGAATGAAAACATTTAACATTCTGATGTAGGAATAACAATAAGAATACTTACTGCGTAACAGCCTATGAGAAATGCAGCATTTGCTTGTTTTTTCTGATCAAAGCCAGTATAATGAATTATTTTCTTCCTTATCAATGAAAATGACTGTATTGAGAAATGAACAACAGTATTGTAATTCTGCAGTTTAGACTTCTTATGCCTTCATTCATAAAATCAGAGAAATGGTTCGGCACAATTCACCCTACTCTCCACCATACATACACAGGGCACCAAAAATATTGTAGGCTAATCCCTCAATAGCTTCAGAAGAATGTATTGGATCCCTATTTAGATTGTTTCAGTTTTACTGGCATCCAGTATATCCTATTTGATATAAATTACACTGATTTTGTTTTTCCTCTTTAGATGCTTTCAATGTTTGGCTTCTAGTCCTGTGCAACAGTTCTATGCATTTGTGACAAGAAAATACTACATGCTGTTCTTAAAAATATCACAGATGATTTTAAAATTTCAACACAGGTCTCACTACACACAACTTAAAAAGGGAGTGGAATGGTACTGTTAACAGAAGGACAATGGCAGCAAAACTTCCGCATTAACTTGCCCTTTACAACAAATTTCAGTGTGCTTGAAGCTGTAGTTGTCAGCTGATCAGCTGCAACTTCATCATAAAAGATTATTATTTAAATAGCTATGCTGCTTGTTCAGTTATTCAAGGCTAATAAGCCTCAGATAACTAACAGTAGTAGGGTCTCAACCATTGTAACATATCTCTCTAGTTTCACAATCCAGCACGTTCAAAAGGATTATAGTATGGTCTTGCTACAGAGTACCTTGTTAATATAAATCAAACAATCTTGTCTCAGGCAAATCTCTCCATAATGCCACAGGCACAAAATGAATCTGAGCCATGCAAACTAGAACCACTGATATACAACAAGAAATAGAGAAGGAGGAGGGAAAAAAAAAGAAAAAAAGAGCAGGATTTCCCTATTAAGCTATAATGTTTTGGTTACTTCACGATTTTAATAGTTCAATGGCAGTTTCAAGATCTAAGCACTCTAGAGGCAAACAGTGATTGACATTAATGCTAATAAGCTTCTTATCTGCCTAACAGGTTTTGTACTACACCTTCTGTTAGAGGTCAACTAACTTGCAGTGGTTCATTTTAATTAACACAGGAACTCTCTATTTTAAAGACACTATACTCTACCAAGAGTCCCATCCTAGAGATTACTGAGCTCCCTTCAGAGATGATAACCTTCACTTCCTGCAGTGTATGGGAGTGTAACAGTCTGTTTCAGGATGCCATAAATGTTATCATTTGAAGATCAAATGTTGCTTCTTACAAATGTGGTGTCAAGACCAGAAGAGGAACTCATCAAACACAAGCCATCTCAAATAAAAATGTTTCACTGCTCATCCAGTATTGGCAGATTGCCAAGGAGACTAAATTCAAGAGTAGGGAAGCTTTACATTCAAAGAAGTCTGCACTCAACTGGAAACTGTTTTCCAGGAGTTTAGTATCTGTTACTGCCATGATGGTGCAGTGTACATCTTCAAAGTAAGCATTTTGCTCTCATGATCCTCCGCCTCTGCAAATGCATCTTGATAAAGTTTAACACGCACATTCAAAAATGAGTTTGATGAGGAACAAGGGAAATACTTGAACAAAAAACTTTAGGCCCATTTATTTTTCTTCTTTAAAAAGGCAAGAGTATTGAATAATAATAATAATAATAATAATAAATGGATACCTTTAATTTTTTATTTAGCTTGCAGCAGTATCTGTAGACCATTGCCAGATTGAGTGGTCCAAAATCCGCATAGAAGCTTGTAGAAGAAAGGGGGAAAATGTTCGTAAACGCTTTCTCTTTTTAAAGTGAATGCACTAAGCAAGGAATAATAATATATATAGTAAACACATTCCATACATTCTAAACACAAGACTGCCTTCTTGTATTCATACTGTTTTACTGGAGACAACAGCTTTGTCACCTTCCAACAGGGACTAAAGCAGAGAGTTTTTTCTTTGTTTTCTGCACAAAACTACCCCAAAAATATCCAGAATACTCAAGGCTTGAGAAGTTCTCACCAAAATACCACTCCGTAGCACTGGCTTACATACTATTTTAAGAACCTGAAAGCCTGACTTCAAGAAGCAATTAATATGACCTCAAAAAAGGAAATAAATTTGTACAGATATTCATGTAGTTTCCTAGTATACTCCGTGGCAAAACACTTCAGTGAAGTAAAGATTCAACATACAGTACTGCTGGAGAAAATGAATACAGACAGCAAAGATTCATTCATGAGTGAATTTCATTGTTTCTCAACTCTGAAATGTATTTAGAAAAAAATATGTCGCTGGCTAATAATGTTTCAAGTATCAGTAGCCTTTCAGATTACATACAAAGGAGTATGTTTGTCACTACGGGAGACATAAATCCATCCTCGCTCATAAAGGTTTGTATCAAGCTTGCCTTTTTTTTCTGTTTCTAGGAAGCTCAGACACTACACCAAACACTTGAACACTGTAAGGACGTCCCCTTTAGCTCGATACTCCAACAAGCATTTCTGCACAGATACTGTTACAACATGTCCCAGTGTCTCACAACAAGAACTACTGTAATGACAGCTCCTGCCTTGAAAAGATTTTTAAGAAACTCTGAAGGGAAGTCAGGAAACCATTCTAAGGGGTATAAAACATTATGGCAGATAAGTTTAAGAGGACAAAACTTCTATAATTAGTTTTATAATGGGAATGATATGTTTCCCTCAGCTACATTAGAAACAGAGTGTCAATTACAGTAGCTCCTCATTACTCTTGTTCTGACTAATAAAATAGCTGTACTTACTTCTCATATACAAGTTCATCATCTATGCAGAAATAATGGGTATTTGCAGCTCCACTCTTTGGTTTTTGGCAGAGAATTGCAAAATAAAGGCGATCTGAAATACAAGAGATTTAAAGCTTTTATAAACTCAGTATTTTTTTTTTTCTGCAGAAAGCCTGAAGGATTGCTCTCAGTGGAACAACTTTATAAGGTTTAAAATGAACCACATCTTCCTTAAAGTATTACTGAGCTAGAATTATTATTTCTCGGGTGCTAGGTAACAAGGCACACAAAGATTGGGGCTTTTATTATATATTTTTTTTTAGGAGTGGTTCCTGTAACCCGTGGCTCTTTAATACTTTTTGCCAAACACGGCATTCCCGGGAAAGCTGCCCGCTCCAAGGCTTGCAGATGCCATAGGAGGCCAGCCCGCTCACTCGCACGCACGCAGAGGGCACCCGCCTGCCCTTGGCGGCGCCTCGCGCAGCGGGGCCCGTATGCGCCATCCCCAACACCTCCTTGCGCCGACAATAAACCACACCAAGCTGCATGCACAGCCAGCTACAGACACGTCCTCTCTTCTAGCAAAAATGATGGTTTTGACGATGGCAGTGTGAGGCTGAAGCTTGCAGGAGCCGCAGGTTGGAGGGCTGAGGAGGGCAAGGGGGCTCTTGCGTGGTGCCCCGGCACAAGCTGAGCCCTGCAGCTTCCCCGAGCACCTGTAAACCTCTGGGTTTGCCCCGGTTTGTTCTGCTAAGCTGAGGGGGGCGGGGGGAGAGAAGGGAAGAAAGAAAAAAAAAAAGAAACTGGAACTGGAACCCACACTGATATAAATTACGTTTATGGCTGTGAGAGCTGTAGCCTCAGTGAACTTTAAACATTGATGGTGCTGTGTTGTAAATTGCAGTGCTTGTGGTAATTGGTCAATAAAAATTGAGGCCTTGCAGTACACAGCAGCACTTCTTTCTGATGAAGAAAAAATATTGTTACAAAGTACATGGGATAAAGTTCAAATCTAAAAGATTTTTGCAGAATTAGTTGCCTAGAAGAGATATATCTACCTAAATACTGAAACAGATCACCTGCATGAAAAGGTAGAAGTAAACTTTTTAATAAAGGAGAACTGTAACTCCTTTCTCTGAGAACAGGAAAAAAAAAGACAACAAAAAACCCCCACTTTGAGTCCTGGGCTAAAATCCTCCACAAGTTCACTACCAGTTAGAAACTGTTTCTTCAAAATAGACTATAAAATAAAACACCAAAATATACACCAAAGCAGGCCCAAATTTCTACAACACTCACAACATTGGATGGGGAGTGTACACAGCTGACAACGACACCAGGCAGTAAATGTTCAGTAAATGTGCATTTTTGCATAGCACTATGTGACACCAAAAGTTAACCTCTGCATGGTAACCAGCCAGATGCAACCAGTGGAAAGCACACTAATTCCCGAGCCAGCTACACACCCAGCTCCCTCTCAGCCTCAGCAGGAGCAAGGCACTAAACTTAGTTATTCAGCAACTAAGAGTCCCATTGCACAGGCAGAGCGGCTGCTCTACCTGCTGAGGAGCTTATTTCCAGCCTTTACCAAAGCATTTCTTGAGAACAGGCCCAAGTGGTCAAACAGACAGAGCCACGCGGTGACTTTGGCAGCACCTGAACTGCTTCGCGGAGGGCAGCGCTTGCAGAGGAGACAGCGCACGGATCGCAGGCCAGGCGGCACCTGCTGTGGGCAGTTACAGAAGCAGGCAGCCTCAGAAACGCGTTTTGGCCCAGCCCGGAGCCACGGCCTCCCTAGCCCTGATCCTGCACTCCACCCAGGACACCTCTGAGAGAGCTCAGAGCACCACCCAGAGCAGATGTCCTAGCGTATTTAAAAAAATAACAATAAATATAAGTAATCACTGGTTGTGTCTCTCTCCCCTCTGGATGAGGACTAACATGTGTGCGTGAGGTAGGACAGGAGGCAGAGGAGGAAGTGAAAATAAGAACTACGAGGATATGATATCCAGGGATTGTTTTTAAACGGGCATTGCCAGATTAAGCACATTACAGCAGCCCTAAACTCTAATTTCACACAACTTCTAAATTTGATTTTAATGGCTGGCTGCCACCAGGTTCCCAATATGGCAAAGTTGTCTTCCAGGTGTGCTCCACCTGGGTCGGCAGCCGGAATACTCGGCTGGCAGCAGGAATACTTGGCCTGCAGCTCTCTCTCTGCAGTACCTGCACTTCAGAGTAGCCTCACCATTGTGCAGGACCCGACTCCGGAAAGTACAACCAAACTCACACCAGTGCCTGGCAATAAGATCCTCATGATACCCTCCTTCCCACAAGCCTTACATCACTGTTGATAATAATATAAGCTCTGTAGAAAGAGTAATCTAAAATGTCAAATACAAGAGTAGGGAAAAAAAACAAAACAAAACAAAAAAAAAACAAACAAAAAAAACCAAACAAACAAAAAAAAAAAACACACACACACACACAAACCAAACAACCCCTCCACAAAGAAATAGGTCAAAAGACTGAAAGACTTAAGTGCTTTGCTCCAAAATATAGTATTGATTTTGGAGTAACAGAATTGCTTGCTTACTTGGGGCTCCTTTGCAAAATAAGAATTAATGTCCTGACTGAGCAGCACATGTCACTGGCCTTTGGAATTGCTGTTGGCATTATACTCTGCACTGGTATCTTTGAATCATTTTAGTTGTTGCTGTTCTGAGGATATGAGAAAGAATTTAGGTTAGAAGCTCGAGTTTAATGAATTTACATAGCTACCTCACAATAACAGAGGCTTGCGTCAAATGCCATAACTCCGAGAAGCCGTCCATTTCAGCGCACTGCGAACAACTGCTCCCCATTAAGAAACTAGCAAGCACCATCATTTTCAGGTGTTTCCTACTGGGAGATTTGAAAAATGAACTACACAAAGAGAAGTCTTTTCCCATAAATGTATTTACCTTTCTACTGACTTACTAGTCTGATGTCAGACAAAATGATAAATTACTTGCTATGTCTGTTTTCGCCCAGTTTTTGTAAGCACATTGCCAGTTCTGTTTACAGTCGCCAGGGATGGAAGCATTAATCTTTGAACAGGTGCAATATACACTGTGAAAGGAGCACTCCTGCCTTAAGAGTCTGATTGCAGGATCAAGGCTTATTACCTATAATACACCAGAGCTCTGATGAAGTGATTTCCACAGGACTCCCTTCTGGACTGGGTTTGGACTGATGGAGCAAGTCTTCCATTTTAATATATTTTTCTGTTTCTTTGGTTTATTTTAAGCTTTTCGCGTAGTGCACTTAGGTTCAATGCATTTTATTTAATGTATTTAAATACAAAAATCTTTCAGATTTCTGATAAAAGGTCATCCTCACGCTATCATAAGCTAATAGGATTTTTCTAATCCTCCATCAGGAGGATGAGATGAAGTTTACAGGCAGCTTCTGTACTGCAATTAGAAGATATGATTGCAGCAGGTTAGATGCACTTCAGTTACATTTGTTAGTCTCAAATAACAAAACAGTTAAAAATACAGGAACAAGGACTTCACTGCAGGCTATTAACTTCAGCAGGCACCCCAGGTGCAAAACAGGCCTGTAAAACCCCTAGCTGAAGGCTACGCTCCCACAGCCTGGCTGCTGCTGGTACGTGCACCGGGGAAATTAGAGCTAGCACAAGCATGTCTACACAAGCTATAATCATGCATTCGACTGCAGCGTGTGCACAGGAAGAAAAGCACTTTGCTTGTTTTTCACATCAACAGCGTTTCGTGGAAATATCTGTGCAGAATACAGAGAGCTGCCACCTCATAATCAGGTTTATGTAATTCTGGAGAAGACATAAAATAATCTCCTCTCCTTCACTCTCAGTAAGCCTGATGTTTCTAGGGATCTGTGGCAAAGGCTTTTGAGAAAAAAAAATTCAATCATTCAAGAATCATGTAAATACTGAGCAGGCGCTTACTGTGGACAACAGGTCTGTATTCAAACAGCAAAGATTATTTCATAAAAGAATAAATTCTATATTTGATTGGTAAACAGATGCCTTGCATGAAAAAATGCAGAGGAGACTGACAGTGCAACTGAAAACAGCTTAAGACTGTTTTGAATTACCAGTAACATAACCAGAGGGTTTTTTCTTACTATTGTAGCAAGAATGCAGCGTATTTCTAAGTTCAGAATTAGCATGCAGTATTTTGTTATATGCTAGATTTAAAAGAGTCCGAAGTATGAAGGAGACAGATTGAAAATATAGCAAACACAAATGCTGTTGCAATGTCAAAATGTAAGTAAAAATGCATTTTTTTAAAAAAAGTCATTCTATCCTTGAATGGATTCAGTCACTCATCACTGCAATATATTTCAAATTTAAGTTTCGATATTACTGGTTACTATAGCAAGAGCTTGGTCTTCTAAAAAAGAAAATGAAGACATATTAAAACATTAAAGGAACTTTTTATTTGAGAAATAACTGTAAAAAGTTATTTCAGGGTCATGTCATAACTGGTCAACAAGACGTTATTTTACTTATCATAAAGTCCTTGCGCTTCTGCTCCTGTCAGATTTTAAGACTACATCACATATATCATGCACTTTCACCTCTGGGTTTGAAAGTAAAATCCTTAAATTCACTTTTAAAATCTTCAGTCCAAGACTCACAAATAAGTAAGAGCATTTTGATAAATGAGTTAATAGAAGTATTGTGCTGAGGTAGCTGTATAGTGAAAACTGAAAATATTGATAGTCGAATTTCTAACAAGCTTAATGACATGCTGTAAAAGTGTTCTTATCATTCCCAGAAAACTTTTTCCTCCATAACGCACAAGCTTTTTAGCAAAGTTTTTTTTTTTTTTTGTTAAAACCAATGAACTCATCACTGAACATGCTAAGCCAAATTTTATTTCACTCCAAATGGCAGTGCAAGTAAAATGATTCTCAATTAATGAGAAATAAAAAAGGCATATATGGTAAAGCTTACAGCACCTTTTTCACTAGTTCTCACTGTAAACATAGTAGATATCCATCTGGCAGGAGGAAAAACAATTTTCAACAAATGTCCCACTATGTTTTATCATTTAAAATAACTTAATTCTGGATATAGTTATTGTTAAATTCTTTCTGGAATTAACTGCAGAGATGAGGGAGAAATACACACTTTTCGATCAAACTTATGTGCTATAAGCCCACATTTTCTTTAAATGCTAGTTACACAATCAGAGCTAAGAAACAGCCACAGAAAGTAAATCAACAGCTTTCAAGAATCTCCAAATTGCTAAGTTTTAAGTTATATAAATTACTGCTTTGAGAGATCACAAGGATATGGGAACGTGCTTCTAATAAACTGCAGAAACGCATTCAGACCCAGCAAATTGAATTCATACCAGCAAGCACATGCATTGGTAGACAAAGCAAAAGAGTACGTCTTGCCATGCAGCTTAACAGACTATATAAAGAACTTCTAAAATAGTTTTCCTGAACTACTCTTACTAGCAAAGAAAAATATATACATTTAGAGATGATTCTGATACACAGTTGATAGACAAAGCTCACCAGGAAATGAAGCGAGAAGTGCAATACATATTGTATGTATTATGAATATGAAATCTTTGCATAAAGCAGATTACAGGTTCTATTATGTATGAAGGTAACAATCGTCAAGAAAATATGTTACTTTCAGGGGTCTTTAAAGGTATTTGGGTTTGTTTACTTCTGCTATCACTATAAAACATGAAAATGAGGGTAGGATGCAGCGTTCTTAATGAGTTTTGCACTATTTCTGTTAGCAGACAGGCTAGTGCAGATTTCTACACATATACAGAGTCTAAAATATATTATCAGTACACCTATTCACAAGAGCAGGGCCTTATGTTTTTACCTTCTGGAATACAGAAGCATTAACTCATTTCCAGGATTGCACTCTGAACAGAAGCAGAACTGTAAGTTTAAGACTTTCTTTTTCAAACTACCAGGCTTTAAAACAGCTGAATGAAAAGGTAAGCTTGTGTGCTTACCGTTTAATGGTTTCTCTGTTAAAAAATAAGTAGATCACACCGGTGAAATAAAATTAGACTCGAACTGTTCTGTTATTAACACGTGTAAACAGCACCCAACACACATAGTTCAAAAAGGAGCACCGTAAGACTGCGAAATCTAAGAATCTACCTCATTTTATTCGCGTCTGCTGCATACGAGGGCACCCCAGATTAGAGCACACGCAGGAGCCCGGCTGCTCCGAGGCGCTATGGGAGCGGGCAGATGTTTCCCGGGAAGGGAACACGCCGGCGGCGCGGGGCCTGCGGGAGGCCCCTCCGGG
>VZSV01000191.1:420223-457748 GCA_013398735.1 Nothocercus julius
GCGGTGACGTCATAGTGACTGGCGGTAACAGGTGGGCCGGGGCGCGAGTGCGGCTGTTAGGGGACCGCCATGTCGCGCGCCCCCAGCAGCACCCCCGTGCCCTTCGGCTGCCGCCGCGCCCGGCCCCGCTCGTGGCCGTCCCCCAACGGCGCGGACACGGCGCTGTCCTGATCCCCGACCGCGGGCACGGTCAGCCAGGGGCACGGCGAGTGTGCCGGGGCAAGGCTCCTGCGCCGGGCACGTGGCCGTTAAATAACGGTCGCCTCCTTCAGCGAGCCTGTGTGGCGCCTCTCTTGGGACCCGGCTTACGCAGCTGAAACGGGGCTTCTTGAGGGGAGTAAAGGCCTTGGAGTAAAAGTGTGCCTTTGTGTGAAGGGAGTATATAAAATCGCATCCTTGATGCGTTTCACTCTCTGGATACCTGTTACGATACACGGAAAGTGTGGGTTGTGCGGAGAGTTTCTCTCTTTCTTGGTGGACCGACTGGTATGGTTGGAAGGGGATCAATCCCATTCACACATCTCTCTTCTGGCCTGAAAATCTAACTGATTTATTTGAAAAGTTGCACTAGTTATTTTTGTATCTGCTTCTCAAGCACACAACACTTTAAAATACACTAGTATTTTGAGTAGGTGTTCAAATAAACCAACAGTGTAGTAGAAACAACTTCTAAAAACTGCAGCCTCTCATTTCTGTCTAATTGGTCATGTCGAAAACCCCTTCTGAAATCTTTCTGTCCTTGGCTGAGTACTGGGTCAGTGATGAGGTCCTGTTCCCCACTTTTCACTGCGTCCTTTTTTAAAACACTTTTTCCTAAGTAGTGTGGGGGACCTAAAGTTGCCCTGACATTTTGAAAGTCATTTCTCTTGCAGAGGAGCAGGGTGATCATTCCTAGGGTTTATTAAGTACATGGGGGGATCGCTGTCCCAGCATGGAAGCTGTGGCAGGTGCTGTGGTATCTGCATGCAGCAGATGCAGGGGTTACCTCTTAACTGGGGTTGTGCTGCTGCTGCATCCTCCTCCGTGTCTGTTTCTCTCTGTTTGCTTTCTGAGAAGTGATTTTGCTGGGGTAACATGGTGTGGTTACTGTCAGTATTGAAAGAGGTGAGGGCAGAGGACTTAAGACTATGGAGCTGTCAGCTACAACCTCATGCCTTCCAAACTCTTCCAAAGGTACACATGCCTAATTTTAATTACTGTTTTGTAAATAAAATCTAACAGTAGAAGTATTTCTTTTTTTAAAAAAATTATACTGACAACAAAACGCAGAAAAACAACAAGCCAACTAATTTCTTTAAAATCAAAACACTGCGGCATCAAGAACATGAAAATGAAATAGCTGCAAAACAAAAGTGGAACTAAATTCAGCATCCTTCACAGTGATAATCAGATTAATGAATTAGAGTGGAAGCACCACAAAGAAACTGATCATTTATCGTTCTTTCACTTTGAACGCTTTTAAAATTTTCTGCATTTCTAGTGACGCTTGTGTTTAACTAGTTTTCTAGCTTGCTTTTTGCTGTGTTTTCAGTAACATACAGGCAGCTGGAATCGAGAGTTTCTGGCTTAGAAATGCTGTTAAGGTGCAGGAACCCTGGAAAGCGGGGAGGACAGCTCTTTATTTATGAATGTAGAGACAGTGGTTCATTAAAAGCAGACCTTATCTTGTGAATCACAGCTGCCAGAAGGGCTCTTGAGCTGCTCACAGTCTATTATGCTAAATACTGAGAAAGGCTCTGGCCAGCTCAGACATCATGAGAGTTCAAAGCCTGCGCATGATCACTTTTCGAGTGCTTCTTCGAATGCTGTTTAATCAAAGTAAGGAATCAGATAAAATATTTTCACAGTAATAGTATCCTCTCAAACATCTGAATCATCTGTAAAACATGTATATAGTTAATAAATTGCTGTGGGATAGTACCTTCTGCTAGAATTGCATTACTTAATATCATTTTTTTAAGCATGAGTTTTATTTTGGTCAAAGAAGCTGCATTTGATTTCAGGTGATCTTAATGATGCTGAGCTCTCAGGGCCTGAGCCTGACCGTGACCTTAAAGGGCACAAGGACAAACCTCTTCATAGAAAACCATTTTATAATTATTGTAAAGTTTAAAGTTGGAGAGATTTTGCAGTTGACGTATGTATGAATAGTTGAAGTTCACAGTGAAGGCCAAAAATCATGAACTGCAGAGGAGGATGTGCTCCTCCATAAGTCTCAGACAATCTCATTTTCAACGGCTAAAATGCAGCTCCTGGATATCAGAGGGGAAGTTCTAGTCTAATGAAAGCAATAGATTTGAAACATCAATATTGCCAGAAAAAAAGGTAATGAAAAATCAGACAGCCACAAACCAAATGTGATTGTCCTCAGATCTACTGTCTATTACAGAAATAACTAAACATCTATTTTTTTGAAATATCTCTCTGAGAGAGCAAGGAAAAATGTACTTTTTTTTTTTTTTTTGCCTATATTTGTAGAAAGACAGTTAACCAACTCTAGCCTTCTTTAAAACTGATAATCTGATCAGAAACATATTTAAGACATACCTCCCCCTGTTTTATAAGCCTACCACTTTGTATGGACAGAGAAGAATTGCAGACACGTAATATATTTAAAATATTTATTTAAAATTATAAAAAGTGCTCTATAATGTCCGTCAGTGCCAGATACAAGCGTATCCATAAGTTGATACAAGAGTATGCATAAGCTTAAGTCTCAGTGTTTGCAACTGTGATTTTTCAAGGCATATTCCAATATAACTTTGTCACACACTTTGCTGGAACCTTTGAAAAGTCTTGAACTGAAAAGTGAGTATGATCTACCAAAACCCCAAGTTCCTTCTGAGCAAAGCCAGGTTCAGAGGTTTTCCCACCACAGACTAGTGCTTCCTGAACAGAAATTTTTAAAATGTATTAACAGGATTGCTTGATTAGAAAATAACAAATGCATTTTTTTCTTGCAGTAAGACTCAGTTATATTTTCTTATATACAGTGAAAGTAGCACTTTTCTGTCCATCTTCAATACAAGGTAGTTTATTCTGTGCTCTGATATTCTAGATTTGGTTGCAAATGACCTATAAAGACACAACAATACTGATGCTAGTGGGAATTCTCTGGTGTATTGACCATGAAGATTACAAATAAAAAAGTGATATATTGTCTCAGTATCATATGTCAATGATCTGGGATTTGTTTGTGAAATCTACTGTTTTAACTCCTGCAAGCTGCAAAACTGTGTTAATGGGAGCATGATCCAACCTGTGTTTATCAAGATGCAAAAAATGAACTTCATTACCTGGAATGGAATGAGAAAAAAATGTAAAAAGTTGAATAAAGTATTCATTTATTTTAAAACAAAAGTGAATCAAGTAAGCATTCTGATTTTCTACCATTTTGTGTAAAACTGGTCACTGGTCACTAGCTTTGTCAATTTTGCAATATGCTCTTTTTTAAACTATGTCATGGATTTTTTTTTTCATTAAGATTTTTTAAGTTATAGAAAGGAGGAGCATTCAGAGAAGAAACTGAACTAAATTTGCTCTAGCAGGATGCTTCCCAACAATTCAGGGAGATTATTTTGTTGTGTTACAGTTTCCCTTTGTGCTTTATTCCTTTACTAAAAAACACATCAATTGCCTAAAATCAAATGTAAAAGCAGAGTGTAAGCAAACACAGAGCTGCAGAAACAAAAAACAAACAGAAAAAAACCCACAAAAATGCTCCAAACTTCAAGCTCCCCTGTGCGGAAGGCAGCGCTACTATTGATCAGTACGGTGATCAGCTTTGCGCCCTCTCCGTGGGAGGAGGGACAACACGATGCTCTTCTGCATCCTGATATCCCTTCTGTGGATATCAGACCACAGGGCCAGCACACAACTCCCCTAGGGAAGCCCTAGGATATCGGCCAGGATGGAGGGATGCAGATAAGATCAGTGGCCAGAGGGGGGGTGACTTTCAGAGAGAGCAAACAGGCTCACCTGGGCCCAAAATCAAAGTTCCTCCCTGCTGAGCTGGGTCTCCTTGGAAGTCAAAAGCTGGACCGGTCATCGCTCTCCACATACTCCTAATACTTCCCAAAAGTGTGTTTGATTTCACATGGGGGCTCTGCACTAAGCAAAACAACAAAACACTTGTTACCTAGAAATGCAAAACTGCATAAGGCAAAACCAAAATTGAATTGTTGCTATGAATAGCCTACAATTTCCTGATCACTGAAGAAACACAAGTTTCTCAAAGTTTAGACAAAGTACAGCCTTCCAGAGACGGCCTGATGGGCAGCTCCATTCCTATTTCTATCAAGATCGTATTATTTTATCAGAGCATTCTTGATTTAATCTGTTGTGTTCTGTGTAAGACACATTAAGGTGAGAAAATTACTCTTACCTGATGTGCCTGGCGTGTTGTTACCTTCACCTCTTTTCATGCCAAGTATTTTATAAATTTCTCTTTGTGGATCTACATACATTTCATGTGTATACCCGGTTAAACTGCAAAAGGGCTGCAAAATATGTACACACAAAAAAATAAGTTTAAGATTAAGATAGTGATTAATTAGGATCTACTGACTGTGGAAAAATACTCTGAAAAATTCTCGATTTTAAGACCTCTGAATCCATCATAAATCCAAAAGTTTTTAGACCTGAAGCTTTTACTTCACAGTTCCCAGCTTCCAGTGAAATCAAGTTAAGATCTTCCTGAACAATTCTTAGTGGATTTTAAAACAAACGGTTTATCTATTTGTTTTATTCATATACTGCTATTAGGATTGCTTCATAGAAGGTAATAGGAGCTCATTTTTTTTTGGTGATTGTAAGTGACCATATTTCCCTCAGAACAAAATCCTTTAGTGCAAAATTGTTAAAACAAAAACACAATAGAATATATTCTTTACTTAATTGCATTGTTTATTTTACCTTGATGTGATGATAAGATGACTGTCCAATAACTATAAGTCTCACATTTGCATCCTGAAACAGAACACAGGTACTGAAACTATGAAAGAGGAACTCTGTTTCTGCATGGCTGCAAAACAACTAGTGTTCCAGGTTAGTCATCAAGTTAAAATTGTTTGAAATTAAAGTCACACTTGGAGCACTTCTTTTTTAAAGGTAATTTTAAAGTTAAATACATGTATGTAAATTTTATCTTCTCTATATCATTAGTAGAGTCATACTTTCAACAGACTGCAAGTTGTTTTTTGATTTTGGAAACGTAAATTTCTATCTGCATCTAGAAAAGCAATGTGCAAATATTGGTGCATGTAGGAGAACCTCTATGATTTACATATACCACATCCCATTAATATCTATATAGCCTGCATCCACATGTGCTGCTATCTTTTGCAGATGCAACATTAGGGCTGGGCCTAAAATACAGGCCAAATACCTAAGTTTATTTAGATGCAGGTAGTACAGTTAACAGATTTAAAGATTATTTGAATATCATGATAGGATGCTTGCCCCTCCCCAATAGGATCACTTTGCTTTTTAGCAAAAGAAATTCTCCTAGAATCCTATGCTCTTAAAAAAAAAGCAAGGAGGAATTTGATTCTCTCTATGTATTTGCTTGATCAGCCAAATTAAAAACTAATGTCATATTGAGAAATATTAACAATAGTTTAGAAATATCTTGCCCTGAGAAGAGGAGCTGATGCTTCTCTCCTCAAAAGGGATCCTGAAGAAGTTGCTCCTCTACATTGCCAGGCTCCTATTCCATATAAGGCCTGCTGTCAGTAAAGGAACTGGGTCTCTGTCATCAGCTATGCTGCTGTTGAGAACTAAACATGACAAAATTTCAACCAGCAGACTAGAATATCTTCCTAATTTAGCAGAGAATTGTTGACTTTCCCAGGTATCTCCAACTACTCAATAAATATCAGTCGGTAGCAACCCCTGCCTACTCCATTTCTCCCTTCTGTCACTGTGTCTCTCCTGTTCATGCAGCTGTCTGGTGAACAGGTTACGGAACCGCTGCAGCTTGCCAATAACCTGTAGAAAAGACTGTTTTTAATCCAGATCAACTTCCTGGTCTTGTTTCAAGCATTAACATGAGTTGGCTGTACCATGTAATCAAAAGGGCAATAGTCAGCTAGTTGTAGAGAACAGGCTGCTGCCCAGAGTGGTACTAATTTAGAGAAATGCCCATCAAATATTTTCTGACTGTTCAGAACACAGTAAAAACAACAACAAAAAGGCATTAGCATCAAGCTAATGGTGCAGGGAGAAATAATGCTGCTGCAAAAGAGCATGCAGTGCAATAGGTTGTTCACGTGTCTCCTAAGCAGAAACATCATGGTAATTGTAGCAAACAACGAAAATACTAACTTTTTTTGAGCAACTGTTTTATTCCTAGAAGGGTTAAACATCATGCAAATCTGCAGCAGGAGGTAAGAGAGCTGTGTGCCTGCAGCAACCCAATGTGCAAATACATATTAAGGGAATGGTACTTACTTCTAAAAAACTCTTGGGGACTTTTGCCAGGTCTTCCACATACTCCTTACAGGTGTAACATAAAAAATTCTGCAACATAGCCAGTTTGACATATCAGAAAGACATAACTGCATATTAGTGAAGCATCGGGGAACGACTCCAGGCACAATCCATTTTGGAGGTGACCAGAAACTGAGAACAGGAGAGTCTAAATTTAATTGCAGAAGCCAAATGCAGATTATTTTATTTTATTTTATTTTTCCCTAGGGTTGAACTGGGACATTGTGTTTGAGACTTTGCTATTTTTTATCACTAGGAAAGCTACAGCTGACTTATCAGACAGGAAAATCAGGGAACACAGTAGTTGTTTTCCTAAACACATGGTAGCAGAGCTCTTTCCCTTCAGATAAAAGTTCTATCTTTTTACCCAAGAAGGGGGAGTTTCCTAAAAACAACTGATATGTTTTATAGTATTTTCTTTTCTCTCTGCTCCAGCTTAGCCTGTTTTAAGGCCCTCTCTGTTTACAGCCAAGTTAGAGCTCTCTGCCTGTAACTCGTTTTGTAGTTTGCTCAAGTGCCTCTAAGCTCCAGACAGGCAAGTGCACCTGCGTGGACACTTCTCTCTCCTCACCCGCACAAACACCACGATCGCTTTCCGCTCGCCGTACAGGGCCCTGAAGGGGATCTTTTTCCCATCCGCGTCTACCACTGGGCACTGGGCGGCCTCTCGCAGTTCCTCGGGCTCCGGCTGCTGTGAGACGTGCGCGCTGCAGATCTGCTGCGTGACAGGGGCTGACGGAGGACAGGCCATGGCCGAGTGGCCTCGCTCCAGCTCTCGCCGTCTTTGCCTGGCTTTCCTAGCCCGGAAAATCGGAGGAAAAGAAAGGCGGAGCCAGGCTAAAAGCTCAGGGGGAGATGTGACTATGATGAAGTATCGAGGCTTGGTGGGAGGGTATCATCTCTATTCCTGGAACGGATCCACCTCCAATAGCAGCAGGGTCAGCAGCTGAGCGCTCCACGTCTGCAGATGCTTCTTTCACTTAAGGAGGAGTTGATGAGTTTGGGCCTCGGAGTGTACAAGGAGAGAAATCAGCTGTCAAAATCTTTGCAGATCATGGGAAGCCAGAATGCAGTTTGATCCTGGAAGATATGACAAAAGCAAAGCAAACCTACAGGAAATAATGTGTAATCAGAGCACTGATGTTATTATAAAGTCTTGAGATCAGATTTGCATTGTGGGATGCCACAACAGTTCATTTGTGAATTGCAATTTGTGAACAAACCGGAAACTTCTGTCTCCCAGGAATGTCAAGCTGCAAAAGAAAGGGCAGAGCCTGTTTTCCTGTTAGAAGCAAAAGCAGAGCTTTATTTGACGCTGCCAGGTGAACAGAGATAGAGAGGATTCTGACCAGTGCCGATGCAGGTACAGAAAGAACACATAGTGTAAAATAGACCTTAAAATAAGAAAAACATCAGACAGATGAAGAATATCTCAATGTGTAAGAGTGTATTTTGTTAGCTGAAAGTTTGTGAGGAGGACAGCACCTTTTTATTAACAGAGAGAGAAAAAGTATCATTAGAGGGAATGGGACTCGTTCTATCTCCAGAAGTTATTCTCCTTTTTGATGCCCTTTCATGGAGTTAATTTTCGAGTGCCCAGCGATCCTGGATGACCCAGTATCTATACTGTTAATGTTTCTCAAACGCAAACCTCCTGAACTTTGGATTAATCGCATTGCTTCTCACACCGTTGGAGTTGAGTACATAGAACTGGTCAATGCCTCAAGTTTTGTTGCTGGGTAAGCTATTTTAAGTATTGTAGGTAGATGAGATTGTCCTCATCCTCTATTCCTAGACTAAACAACTATTTATTTGTTTGTTTATTTATTTATTCATTCAATTATTTCTTCTCATAGGTAAGGTTTTCTAGAACTTACAGAATACATTTATTTGTGTTTTCCTCTGGACTTTACACATGGTTTCCATTATTCATAAAGTTCAGAGCTAGACACATTATTTCAGCTAAGTGGCAGTTTTACTTCATGCGTCTCAGGGACTTTGCATCCATTTAAACATTCTGGCGCTGTGGTTGTCTTTTTTTTTGCAACTGCACAGCATTATTGGCTCAGTTCAGCCTGAGGTCCACTATAACCCCCAGCTGCTATTCAACAGGCCTGCCCTAGCAGGAAGTGCATTACTACCGTTCCTCAGATAATGCTCAGTGAAGAAAATCTCTCTAACTTCAGAATGCCTGAAAGGTCAAATTAGCTCTATATGAGACATTTACATGTGATGATACAATATAATTGAACACCACGGTTGAGGTAGTCCCTAACTGTTTTAAAATTCTTGCCAAAAAGGATGTCAGGGCACTTAAAAGGCTTTATGTCGGAATAACAATGAGGAGAACATTTAGAATTGCAGTATATGAGGGGAATGCATGATATGAGGGGAAGTGATCCCTGGCAAATTTAGCTCTATACAAGTTTCTAGCACATATATTCAGGCAAAACTACCCTGCCATTGTTTTAACCCTCTTGTTTCAGTCATGGACATTTACCTCATGGACCTCTAGAGATCATCTAGTTGATATTTATATGTTTCATATGTTTTAGCAAGGGGACAATACAAATAGTGTTAAGAGAACCTTCCTGTTCCCTCTTACACCCTTGTCTTTCCATCCTGCAATGGATGTACCCTCCTATTCTCCTATTCTGTTTAGTTGTTGTTGCTGTTGTCGTTCGTTGTTTTTCTTGACAAAGAAGTGGGTTACTTCTTTTTGGCATTTAGGGACTACTACAGGAACCTAGAATTCAAAAATCTAAGAACAAAGCTATCTGCATGTAGCCAATTCAAAGTAGTAGTTCATATTATATAACAGAAAGTCAGTAAAGAATTAGATGAATAGGAGACAAATAGAGTCATCACTACAGAGAGAAGAATGCGAGGCTCTACAGCGATCCTATAATGTATTTTATGGAGTTCTAAAAGATTAATATGTTGTCATTAGACATTTCAGTTTAAATAATATAATTGGAGTGTGGTTGCCATTTTCTTTCCCTGCTTAGCAGAGAAGAATTTGTCACAGTGGCTCACAGAGGTGTGCAAAATGCTTAATAACATTAGTGACCAGACACCATAAATAGCCCCCAATTGAGGAGGAGAGCACAGAGATGACATTTAAGCTTTTCAGAACCTGAAAAAAAAGGAACCAGTTTGGGACTGAAACTAGAACCAAGACAGATGTGTAAAACAGATGCTAACTTGCATGGGTGATGTAAGTGTAAACAGTTCAAATAGCAGTTGTATTGAGCTTACTCTTGAAGAGTTATAAATGACTGGCTTCTCCATTCTGCATTTGACTTAGAAACTAACTATGGAATGGTAATGGGTATTCTTATATTTATTTTTTTAATAATGGATATTGTAATGCGTGTGGTGATAGGTATGGTAATGGGTATGGCATGGTGGGGAGGTCGTAAGGGGTAGGATAGAGGGTAAGTTAGGACAGAGGGTAGAATAAGGTAGAGGGTAGGATAGAGTAGCATGTAGCATAAGGGAGTGTAGAGTAGAGGGTAGGGAAAAGCAGAGTAGAAGGTGGAGAGAAGAGAGTTGCGGGGAGGGTAGGTGGTAGGGTAGACAAGAGGGAAGGGTGCAGATGGGATAGGGTAGGAGTAGTATACGTTAGGGTTAGTGCAAGGTAGGGTTATGTTAGGGTAGGGTTAGGGCAGGTTAGGTTAGGTTAGGGTTAGGGTTATGATAGGTAGGGTTAGGGTAGGTAAGGTTAAGGTACATAGGCTTAGGGCAGGTAAGTTGACAAAAGTCATTTGAAAGAGTGGAGGGCACCTGGCATATTTGGAAGGCAAGTGTTACAATCCCATGACAATAAGTGAGGGAATTTTCCTTTATGCTTCTTTTGGCAACACATTTTTTTTCAAGTTGTTCATCATCATATAGTTCATCAACATATACTGTGTGGATGGTAACCTAGATATCCTAGATATTAACATGGTTCTGGTGCTTGTTAGTGTTGCTACTGGTAGTAGATGATGACAGTTGCCCAGGTGATTTTTTTGTACAGTTCCTAGATTGAAACAATATTTTTGTGGCTTGTTGGATCATCTCAGGACCATGGTGGAAATATCTGTCATAGTGTAAAATTACTCTTAGCCTTTGTAGATCACCAGAAACCTAAGCTGGCTTTCACTAGTAGAAATTTTAGTTACACCAATGTTTGTCTTCTGTCTCCCACTGTTTTCACTCCTGGTTGTATCTCTCTCTGTCCCACCTGATTGTACCTCTTTCTCTTAAGTTCCAAGGGCCGTTTCTTCTATTCTTGCGGAATGTGACCACAGTTCCTTGGTCTGTGCTCTGTGCTGGCTGTATGCTGCTGTATGGTCCTGTGTTCTTTGTTTCAGGCCTGTAGGTTTCCCGTGATGTGTTGACCTCAAAGTATTTACAATGAGAGGTGAATTATGCCTGGCCTACTGCAGATGTGACAGTGATGGGTGCAAAGGCAAACCCAGGCTGATTCTCACATGGGTGTGCAGCTACCATCACTGTCTCTATGGGAGCAAAGAGATAGACACAGACACAGAATATGTGGAGAAAGTTTGCAAACCCCTTTCCTGAAGCCATGAGAAGCATCATCTGGCACATGATGCTCCTTTTTGGAATATGCCATTGCAGAATGGTATATTTCTAACCACTAAGTATACTTCTGGTTAGCAGATAGGGTATTTAGGTGAGATACACACAAGGAAGAACTTGACATTTTACCACAACCAGTTATGCTCCAAAGGACTCCTTAGAGTGAGTATTTCCACTGTTTTTATAGAGGTTTTATTTCTAGTTTTAAAATGTAATTATGCTCCAAAAAGCAGTCCTGGAGACTTTGTAATCCACTTGCTACACATTTTCAGTTATGATCACTTGTTTTCTTGGTTGTTTCTGCACTGCATCATTTGAGTCCTGTTAAAGGGCTGCAGAGCTGGGAAGACTTAGTCAAGCTGTTTTCCACCACAGTAGTTTTGTTCAGTGTTTCTCTTTCCAGTTTTGCAGTAGACTGTTATTGCTGTTTGAGCCAGACTGGAAGAGACTCCTACAAACGCAAGGTTAAAGGTTCAGAATTGTTGGCTAGAAGAGAAAGACTTTAAATCAAACTAATGGACTGGAGGAGACAGTACGGCTGAAACTTTGCATTAGCAGGTGTGGTATTCAGTGAGTAAAGTTTCTTTAAATTTCTTTGCTTTTTAGCTGCTGGATATTTTTTAAAGCCCCTACTTAAAAACTATTGAAAGACAATAGTTCTTCTTGATATTTGAAATATTTTACTCAAACTAACTTTTAACTTGTGAACTGTATTTGGAATTCTTTTGTACTCACAACATATACTCAGAAGTCAGAGAGGCAAACTCTTTATGCATGTTTACTTTCTCTATAGCGTTTGTTGGTATCATCCAATCTTCAACCATGTATATCTGCCATGACGTCCAGGTCCAGGCATAAACATAATAGTAGCCCACTCTGCAAGGATTTGGCAGTGTGTTCTGAATACTCTCTATTTAGGCAGCATTTCCACTTTGCAGTAGAAATATTTCTTTTCATTTTGATTTTGCTAATGATCATCCATAAATCATAGTATGCCTGTCTTGTAGAATCTGGGGTCATACCAAGTTATGCTTGTAAATAATACAAGTGGCGATGACTGCTGCAGTGGAGCTGTTACCAGGTACTCAAGTTCCAGAGAAACTTTGGTGATTTTGTTCTGTTACCCTGGGAGGTGGCTCAGACCTTTGAGAGCTAGTATCTAGCCCTACACCCTCTTTTGGGGTCTAGCTCCACTTCCTGCACCACAGGACCACAGCCTCAACATGAGAAAAATACTGGGCTTGGATTTTTTTTGACTGGGGTCTGACCTTTGCAGATCTCAGACTAAACAGTTCTGCTCCTCTTCTAGACTCTTCTGAATTGTAACTTTTATATGGTGGTTGAAGCCACTCTGGCTCTCAGGTTGGTACGTAGGTATCCCTGCTGCAGCCACCAGAGGTGTAGAGAAGATGGAGCCAGATTTCTCTGAAAAGACAACAGGCAACATGCCTAACTCAGAAAAAAAAAAAAAAATCAATTCTGATGTGATGTCAAAATTCTTCTCCCTGACCATGGTGCACTCAAGGAACTTGAAAGTTAGCCCTCCTTTCAGCAAGCAGGAGGTTGGAACAGAGACCACCAGAGGTCCTTTCCACCATAAGTTTTTCTATGATTCTTTGCCAGACTTGCAGGGAACAGTTACACATATTACCACTGATCAGCCCTAGCCTCCGTGCTCGCTGTGCACATTGCAAGCTGCTATATAACCATAGCCTTAGAAGCTAATGAGCTGCGGCTACCATCATGTTTAGTACTACTGCAAACAACTACCAAACAAGTGAAGTCCTGCTATGACATGTCTGTTTGGAGTAGCTCACTAGTCAATGGCACTGTGTGAAAAGACAGAGAACTATCATACCTGCATACCACAACTGCTTTATTACAATCTGAGTAGTGATAGGGACATGTTCCCTTCTTTTCCTAGTTCATCTTTCTTTACAGATCTTTAAATATAGAAATATTTATATCAGGAAAATATAGTACTCTTCCAAGTGATGTCTTTTTTAATGTCTTAAGAACAGTTAAATGCTAGATTGTTGTTAGTAATCATGACGTTGATGTAGCATTCAAGATTCATGACACTTTCTTCACAGCAATGTAATTTACAGTTTTAAAAAGAAACCTAGATAAATACTTAACAGTTGAGTTGCTTTGTGCTGTGAATAAGAAATTCAGTTTCCTACCACCTCAAGAGGAAGAAAATAATTACACACAAATGTAGGATATTTTATTTGTTCTATATTGGCTAATGAAACAAAATATCATTTATAATTATGTAACCAAAATCCTTTTATTTGTGACAGCAGAACAAAATATTTGATAAGAGTCACTTGGCCTATATAGATATCATATCACCCTGCCTAGAGCATGTAGTGTTTATTTTTAAAAAGCATATTATTATCTATTTACTACAAGATGTGCTGTGTTTAGTTCTAATATGTTTATGATATATATGATTTTTTTGTGGGTTGGGGGATAAATATGGCTTAGGTATATAACTGGTTATTATTATAATGATTATTTATGATCACTTAAAAGTCTTTTTTTTTTTTTTCTCTAGAATTCTAAATACAAATTTATTGTGCTATATGTTAGCTAAAATTAAATTGTTTTTAAACGATAGTTTTAAAGAGAGTTGTTTACAGCCTTGAAAGAGTCAAGTTGCAGTTGTTGCTTTCATCTCTGATTTTGTTTTGTTTTGTTTTTCTAGTGAGTGCTCATAACTCCTGTTGTGGTTTCTTTTGCTTTATTTTCTTTTTTGGATGTTTGTTTTTGTCTCTTTCTTACTGAGGAAAGGGAGTTTACTGTTTCCAAAATTTCTGTGTGAGTACTTTGCTTTTCAGTCCTCTCATTTTTGAAGGTTTTTCACAGGACTAATGGCTTTGTGAATACTTTTACTGGGTTGGTGTGCGTTGTATGCTGATAAGCTGTTGTTTCATGAAACAAAAATAACTTAAAGATAACAAAAAATATAGTCTTATAGCTCAGTGATCATGCTTGCACACTGAGAACACTCCTCCTCACTCTTCATCCACCCCTGCAATATGTTGAACATGTTTAGTTTTGCTGTACAAACTTCACAGGGGTAGCAGTAACTACAGAACTCACCACAAAACAAAATGTAATGATGCTAAGTGAAACGCGCATCGCCTAGATATTGAAGTAGCCTCAAGGCATGAACAGAGCCTTTAACATATTTAGTCAGAACTCTTTGTATCTCTTCCACTTGTCTTTTGAAGCTACCTACCTTCTGCAGGTACTTTTTGTACTGTAAATGAAAAACCAGGATGACCAGCTATTTAGTCAAGAATAGTAAAGACATGTAGAGACACTGTTCTTTTGCTCTCTATAAGTGCTACTAATTTAAATCTTTCTTTGAAGAGCTAAGAGAGGCAAATTTCTCACCTGAAGAAACAACCTATTTAAATAGATAAAGTGGAGGCAAAAAAACAAATACAAGATATGCTGTAATCTAAACTGATCAGGCAGTTTGTCATACATCTCGTTACCAGTAAGCCTCTTAGAAAGTAAGCTTGTTATCTTTAGTGTTTAAATTATAGTTTAGACTAGATCAGAGGATTATGAGATGAAGAATGAGAATAGAAGTGGGGGTTATCATATGCAATGTTCATGCCAAAATAAGCTGCCTTATATAAGACTCTTTTAGTATCTCACTAGTAAACATTTTCTTGAAAATCCTAGGCAGTATAGTTTTTATTTACAGAAACCACTTATTTCTATTGCAACAATCTAAGTCTTTCTTTTCCAAATTTCTACTTTTTTTGCCTATGCTGAAAAAAACATACTGTAGGAAGATTTTTTTTTCCAGCTGCTGTTTCTGTTTTCTGTGTACATAGAGAGCTGGTTGTGTACTTAAAAGTGGACACAGTTCAACTGGCTCTATTACATATGGCAACTTTGACGTTTACTATGGTTAGGCATTCCCTTCTTGAGGCTAATAAATGGTATAACATAGTTGCTGGAGATTAATAAGCTAAGCTACTTCTAGCAGAGATTTGGAAAAGATCTCATTTATTTCTTGGTATCTGATCAAGAGCGGTATCACTTTGACATCAGATACATCTCTTGCTACAGGGTTCAATTAGGGGTACAGATACCCTTTGCTACAGGGTTCAATTAAGAGGCCCGTCTGACTCCCCATATATGAGTAGTTTTGTATGTGTGTGTACGCAAGCATTTAAACTTGATTGACTGCTTGTATCCTGAGGGCTTCAAGTCCATGGCCCATGCGCAGTCTCCTTCCTTTGAAAATGACTCAAATAGCTCATTAACTCTGAGTACTTTGTGTCCAGCTGAGATGATGCATGGACCTCACTTGGGCCAAATAAGCGATAATTTCTTTTAAGTCCTTTCTGAAAAAATGATTTGAAGAAGAGGAGTTAAAAGTTAAAAAGTTTTCAAGTGACTGTCATGTGAATTTTTCATCCAAAATTTTAAACTCTAGGGTTCTTCAGATGGGCCTTTTAAAAGGTATTTTGTGGGTATAATGTGTCTTGTTCTTTAATGATGAAAACTTCCACCATTGTCAATAAGGTCATGCAACAGCTGGAACTGAAGGTCTGGTCCTTAAATCTTCCTGAGCCTTAAATTTGCATTGATATCAAGCGAATTCTGTACTTGGTGTTTTGAAAATTGATCCTTGGCTTAAGGCTAAAGAAGTAGGCCTCTGCAGTATGTTAGTAGTATGCCAATGTTTAAACATAAAAGCTATTTTTTATGGTGTTTTCATCATAATTGAATTATTTTCTTTAACAAAGATGTTGATCTGCTTCAGAAGACTTTTACTTCTTAATGGAATTATTTATTGTCTTTCCTTATTTTTCAGTTGCATTCATGTCTCTTTCCTCTTTACAAACACATTTCTATTGCAGTTATTTGTTTATGTACAAACCTAAAAGAATAGGAGGGAGTACAAGTACATGAAATATACTTTACAGGAAATCTTAAATCAAAATGTATTAGCATATCAGCTAAAACACACTCCTGTAATTAAATCATGTATAAATGATCCAGTTATCAACTTCTGCAGACTGGTGAGAGGTCACTGAATTTATGTACCAAATTATGTGTCATTTATGTACTATTGCTCCCTTATACTCTTGCCTTTCATGTTATGAGTTACCATATGCAACAGCCTTCTGTCTACATCTAAAGATTTAACACATAAAAGGAGAATAAAAACAAACAAGAAGAAAACAAGGGAAGAGAATACCAAGGGAAAGTAACAATGTTTGATTGCATTACCTTTTTTTATCATTTTCATCCCTCAAGGTTTTAGTAGAATTTTATTTGGTTTTACTTACTGTTCTTCTATAAAATGCCCACAACAACTTACACTGAATATTCTTGATGCTGATTGTCATGAATCAACAAGTTGTAAAAAGCAGCTTCTGTCATTTTTGCAAAGCAGTTCATCATTCTGAGGTCAGATCACTCTTTCAGGCAGAATTATCTAACTCTCTTGGTTCAAAAATAATCAACAGTTACTATTCAAAAAATTTCATTAGATATGTTAAATTTCAGGCAGTGTTTCTGCCAGTCACCTGGTTTCTGACACAGGACTCTGGTGACTTGCACCGACTTATCATATAAGTAAATTAGCCAAATGCCATAAAATTGTCAAGCCATTTGTTTATGTGCTACTACCCTTAATTCTGTGAGGGAAAATTCTCTAAAGAACCAGTTTATTGGGAAGTATCAGATGATGAATGTTATTTGGACAACAGAGCACATGGGATCAACACAGGGTCCGGAACTGCCATACCCCCAGGAATTGCTTTTTAGTCACAGCTAATGTAACTTTGTAGTCGTTTCGGAGTGGTTATAAACACTGCTGCTTTTGTAAGATGTCATTTTTTGTAAGACGTGCTTTTATAAGTCCTATAATCCAAGACTAAATAAAATAGAGTTGTCTTAATGATCTTTGTATATCCTGTTCTATCTCCCTCTTACTTCCTACTGGGTGCTCATAGGCGAGAGAGATGAGTCTAAGCAGGTACATTTTAAATTTTGTTTTCTAACAAGTGCATCAGATGGCTTTTGTTCAGCTCCATCTGTGAAAGTATGTATCCTGCTCTAAAAATATTTTCTGAGGGAAACACTTGGTCTGCTTTGGAAATACATGTATATGTTTTAAACACAATCTATTCTCTTGGGAAATATATGTATAGGTGTCTATTGCAGAATGCTTCTTCTTTGGCCTATACCTCTGTGTCTCATGGCAATTACTTTTCAATTTTGCATCTGTGCCTTTAATAGGACACTTCTAAAATTCACATCTTTAATTATTTTTCTTGTAAGTCTGTGCAGCTCTGTCCTGACTAGATTACTGTATTTCAACACTCAAGAGTTAACTCTGATTAAGTAGGTTTAAATTCAAGTTCTGTCATTACTGCTGAGTAATTCCACTTGTGGGTGTGCTTATTTGAATTTTGCTTATCTGAAATAGATTTCAAATAATGAGGCTAAATTAAAACAAGGGATTATCATTCAGGAAAAGGCATGTCAAAACAAAGTTGCTCAGAATATCTATTTATCTACCTTGTTTTGTAGACAAACTGTGAGAAGTCTTTTAGTACTTTATTATTTTTGTTTCTATGGGAATTTTACAGGACACATTTCTTTTAAATGACATATGACATAATAATGAGATAAAAAGAGATTTTATTTTATTTTATTTTATTTTATTTTATTTTATTTTATTTTGTTTTGTTTTGTTTTGTTTTGTTTTGTTTTGTTTTGTTTTGTTTTGTTTTNTTTTATTTTATTTTATTTTATTTTATTTTATTTTATTTTATTTTGTTTTGTTTTGTTTTGTTTTGTTTTGTTTTGTTTTGTTTTGTTTTGTTTTTATTTTAAATCGAACAGGTCTTCTTTCTTTGAGGAAAATCGACTGTAATTTTCCAGACTAAGCTTGTTAGTGAATTCCAGTTCTGGAAGAAAAATGAGAAGAACAGGGTGTTAACTGCTGGACTGCTGTGCTTGAGAAGCTTGATAGATAAGTCTGTGCACAAAGAGGGTGATTTGCTGTCTGTCAATCTGTCTGGAGTTTCCCCTACAAATCATAGTATTGTAATAAAAAAGAGGTCATATCTTACTGAACTTCTAAATAATTTTACAACATTAATGGGAATAGCTATAGCAGGAGTAAAAATTCCTTATTTTTCTGGGTGCAATATCTCCTATGTGTTAGTGCTTGCTGAGGCATTCATGGCATTTAGACAAGTGTTTGCTTTAAAGCATAGTTTCGCCACAAAATTTGGTGTTGCATTGTTGCAGAGTACTAGAACTGTATGAAAAAGTTTCTAAAAGATGGAGAGAGTGAGAAAGCAGTTTATTGTGGGTGCAGAGATCTCAGTACTCTTGCTTGTTTGGGACGAGCGTCAATCTGAAATTCCAAACTTTCACTAGAAAGCTATTAGTTTTGTTTCATTGATGAAGGGAAGCTTGAAAATATAACCCATGTACCTAGTATTCAAATGCAGGTAAAAAGATCCCCCAGATGTTCACCTTTAAAAGGTTTCTAGGTCAAGAATTTTTTGAATGTTTGAATTTGGCAATACTGAAGTCACTACTAGCCACCTTTTTTTGATGCTTCTTATCAACACTGTAATGTCTGAGTTGTCTGCCTTCGTTTTAACAGCGTATGGCTGACACTTTTAGGGAGGAATGTAGTGATACCATTCAAGCCTTAGAGCAAATAAAAGCAGTTTGCCTTTTGAAGCTGCTACGAGATCTTGTGTTTTCCTCTCCAAGCACTCAGAAACATGTCAGCTTCTAGAAGTGTGCATAAATACTTTACTGCAGTTTAAGACAGGAGGCAAAAGAGTATGCAGTATCTGAACAAAACTTCAGTGGAAATTTAGGCTGAAGAATACAATTGCAAAGATGTAATTTAGTGAGAACTCCAGGGACAGTCTTGTCTACAATGCCATAGAGATCTCTGATTGTAAATACACCATATCTAGATTTAATACTGCATCTTACAGACAGCACCTGCAATAATTCAGCTCACGCTGGCATCCTGCTGGGACATTAGTGTAATTCTAACTTAGGAGTAAGTGTGCTACCAGTGGAGTCACCAGTGTCCCAATATCTGCCCAGAAACAGGTCATGTGGCAGTTATTTCTTGCTTCAAAAGAAAACAAGTATGCATTTTATCTAGCATACTTGTAATAGTCTTTGGAGGATAAGAGTTTACAGTATAATTTTCTCAGAGGAAAAATGGTTGTGAAACTAAAGCTGGGGCTGAAACAAGCCCAGCATCCCTGAGTGTGCTAAGAAAACTAGAGGGGGACTCATTTCCTGAGTCTCCCTCAAGTGAGACGGGCTCAGATGCAGGTGCCTTAGGGCCTTTTCCTTCACAATGCAGGAGCATCTTGACCCAGTGGGACTCCAGGAGCCTGGCTGATGTGGTATCATGGGCCAAAAAAACTCTTCTTGGAGTTGGTGTTGTGTGCATAATGGTTTCTTTCTGCCACTGCATGTTTTCTACTCATTTTTCTTTGCTCCAGCATGGTTTATCCATGTGCTGCAGCCCCTTCCGGAGTGTCCTTGCCCCAGAGAGGGTCATCAATAGGCCACAGTGCTTTCGAAGGGGAGCCTCCCCTGCCCTGGAGCACCTCCTCCAGAGAGCGCGTCTCCATCCATACCCTCAACAATGTCCCCTTACACATGTCCCTTTTTCTTCTTACGCCCACAGAAGCTGCCGCTTTTTTTTTTCTAAAATATATCTGAATGGAAGTGTCATGTGTTCCTTAAACACATGGTTAAAGCTTTGGTGCATGAGGCAGACATGCGCATTGGTTACAGAGTCAGCTGGAAATCACTGACACAGGTTGTTTGTTTCTTTCTCCAGCACATGGCACCACTGCAGGCCCCAGCTGCCAAAACTGCATCTTTTATGTCCTATCCAGGTGGGTGCAGTCTCTTAAAACTTCTTAAAATAAGAAATTAAGAGAATTGCACTTTGGATTTGGTAATAGTGTTTCTCTTAAAACTGATTCATCCTCAAGGAAGTCAAGAGCAATTTGAAAAAAGTATATCCAAAATAAACGTAGATGAGATGGAAAGTGAGACTATTCAGAAACAAAATCTATTAAGGCTTTGTTGCAGAACAGACGCTCTTTTAAGGTATCTGTCTTTGGTTACGAAAGATAAGACTTGCAAAGCTCTAAATTATCATGAAGAGTGAGATGCTTTATTTAATAGCCAACTTGCTTGGCAAAAATTCTCTTTACTAAATTTACTATAAAAAGCTCCTAATGGTTATACATCCCTGTGATTGTCACCTCAAGATTACAGAAATGAATCATAGATACAACCTGTGATAGGCACCAGCTTCACCTGGAGTGAACGCAGCAGTTAATTTCCCTAATGTTAACACCACCAGCAGGTCATTATAGTTCCCAGGATCCTCCATAGTCTCTTGCTTTATTCTGGCCTCCTTTCAAGATATTTTTCTTCATTTGTAGCCTGATGCCAGAGTTATGCTGTCAGAAACCACACACTTAAAAAAAGCTCATGACAGGTGAGGCTCATGACAGGTGAGGTTCTTGGTAGAAAGTCACCTGGAGGGAGGTAATGAATGAAATAAAACAATTTAAATGATATTTTCAATGCCTACCTGATAGGAAAGTGTTTTCCATGTTACCTTAGGTAGCATTATGTAGAAATAAGGTCAGGAATGAAAGAAATGCACAAGCAAATTTAAATTTTGCCATTTTTCACTTAACAGGAAGACAGAGAAGAAGGTTAAGTGTGAAGAGTTCATAAAATATTTGAATGACTTGTAAATGTATAGGAATTGTGAAGATAACACACCTTGCAAGGTATTAAGATGCCTTACAAGAGACAGAAATAAACACGATTATACAAATTTTAATTGTTAATATATATTTGTATTTTTTCCCCTGGATGCTGATCATAGCCAATTGGAGCAGATTTTTTACTGCTGAAAGAGTCTGAAGACATCTGGATCCCAGGAATCATTAACTTTAAGGAATAATTGGTCTGAACAGAATTACAATCATGCTGGTGTATTTGTTTTTTCCTTTCTTCATTCATATACTTTCTTTTCTGACTCACTTCTGTAAGGGAAGAAGTCAGCTTGGTGTCAGACTTCTTTTTATCTCCTGATGGGGCTCATTTTTTGTGATTTTATTTTGAAAAATATTGTGTAGGTATTTACTAGTCTGCATAGACTATACATAGAATGCATGTTACACCAGTAAGATTGGGTCTTTATAACTGCTTGATCTGACATGTGCGTACTATTTTGAATACAATTAAATGAAAATTCATTTGAAAGGCAAAAGGGTCGAAGTAAAATGTATAGAAAATATTGCTGATATTACGTGGCATTCTTTGAAAAGCCATCTTTGGACCTGTAACACAAACAAGGGTGGGCTTAGGAAGAATGCCTACGAATACCTTTGAGTGCAATTTCGTTTTAACATCCTCTTGAGGGTGGAGAGCATTCAAGAGATCAGGGGAATGCATCTCTACAGATTAACCACTTGGTGTCATGAAAGCATAGCCCAGTGCCACTCTGATGTGGTGAGATCAGTCACATGCTGATTGTGGCTATCACAGTGCAGGTTTTCTTTAAAGATGGAGTTTCAGCAAAAGGCTGTTTCGTCTCTCGGTCTCTCTCTCTCTGATTATTATTTTTTTCTCTCCTCCTTTCCACTCTTTCAGTGTTCATAATTAATTTTCACTTTCCCTCATCTTTATCTTTCTCATTTGCATATTTTAGCTTGCTGAAATGTTGGTAGAAATGCACCCTTATGGAATATATTCAGCAGGAGTTATTTGAAAGAGATATAACCCTTCCTGGAGTTCTCCTCTATGAGCAGAATTTAAAAGAATATACTTTTGAAAGGAGCTTTCAAACCCTGAAATGATTTATATGGGGAAGTTTATAAGTAAATTGTGCATCTGCTCAAAAATTAACATGACTCACCCTGTTCTCATTAGGAAAAGGAACACTATAAACTGAGTTAAGAACATCAAGGACGGCTAGATAACAACCTCACTCTGCCTTTAAGGATTTAAATGAGCTTATTTTTTTCCTATGTTACATTGTTTATAGCCTTTGCACAAGCGTTGGGGAAGATGCTGAGGGTCTTCATCCCTCCTGCCTTGTGAACACTTTGCAAAGGCTGTAACAGCAACAGTTGCCAGTCCTGGGAATACCCTTTTATTCTGTAGCGAGAATTTCCCTGCCAGTGTACTGCCTTGACATGCACAGATCATGAGGAAAGTAAGGAACAGGCCTGATCAGCTGAGCTGTACGTAATATAAAAGTGTGTGACACTATACTCACTTCTAGTCAAGAACTTGCTCTGGGGAGAAATTCCTTGTACAGCATATATATCTCTTATTAAAAGTCATATATGCAAAGTAATGGCTGACTCCATAGTGTCAAGGCATTTAAAATCAGTATCTGTCTTCAAGTTTAAAAATTTGAACCCCTGCATGAAACTATTACAATGTCTTAGAGTCTCTGGCTACACTTTTGGACAGAGCAGAGCTTAATCTAACACTGTGCAAGCTGATCAGGATACCCAGTTGTTGTATATGTAATTTTGTCATGTGTTGTCATCGGGTGCTGATTTTTTTTTTTCCTTTTTTATTTTGGGTCCATATATATGTTAGAGAATCCTCTGTTAACATTTTGGTCCACTTAAGTTTGCATTTTGTACAAGCTCCCTCTGCAACAAAAATCATATTTAACTTGTGAGTACCTATTCAATTAAGTTTTATTTGGAATATATATTTATATACTAATGAGTTACATTTAAATTGGGTCTTACTGAAGTGATTATTTTGGGGAAAAATAGAGAGGGCATAGGCTCATATTACCTTTAATTTGCCATAGCCTAATACAGTCACTATCTGTTAGTTCTTCCAAGTCACAGGTAACCTTGCTAGATAAACAATATAAAAAGGCAGTAACCGATTTTCAAGTTGCTAAATGGAAGCTGTAGTGATCTCTGGAAAGTGAAGTCCTCTTGTTATACCGCTGACATGCATTAGCAGTGGTACTTTTCAGAAAATATAAGAAAAGGTGAGGTACACTAGTTAGGAAGTAACTTACTGCATTTTATTTTTGTTATATACCCTGTCTGAGTAAATATTTTGCTTTTACATTGCCTGCTTACTCTCCCCTGACTAAATATACTTTTAAACGTCCTGCCACTTTATTTCTGTAATAATTTGATGTCTAGTGTGACTCTACTGGCAACACAAGTGTAAGGTTACAGAAACCCTGTGGTTAACAGGGAAATTCCATATACTACACTTTTAGCGAAGCTTCATATCCATTACCTTTATGATTCAATTAGCCACCCCAATCTTTAACATCGTATTCTGGTACTGGCAGCCTTTTCTTTTCCCTAAATGGAAATTGGCCTGTGGGCCTCTTAAGTATTTGGAGGTGAAAATCACTTTTTTGTCCTCTGAGACTATCAGAAATAGTCCAATTTGGATAAAATGTCCAGTCTGTTTGAAATAAAGAAGAAAGAAAAGGAATATGTAAGGCTGCAGAAGAATCTTGCACTTACTAAATGCCATTTCCCTGTCACTGCCCTGTCTCTTCACCCGTCTGCTCTGAATTAGTTTAAATGGCCATTAGCATTCGGAAGAGAGCCGCGTGTAACAGGGACTGCGATGCTGATTCTAGCAAGTGGCATCGGGAACTTCAGGGGGTTGTTTAATATTCATTGTGCGCACATCAAAAAAGAAAAAGACGGAGTGTGTTTTTCAAACTTCACTGCACATCTGCACATTGTTGCATGTGTATTGCAGGCCCTGGTGACCAGAGAACAAGCTGGGCCAAATCTGCCCTCAGTTACACTGATGAAAATCCGGAGTAATTGCATCCTTTTACGAACGGAGGTACCTTGTTTACAGCAGTGTGCAGAGGCAGAAGGCAGCTCAGGCCTGCGCTGTTTGTTCCTGGCTGCCGTGCTCGGCTGATGGTCTGTGCTTAATGTTGTTATAGGCCTGTAGGGGTATTTGTAGAACTGCCTCAATTCAATTTGCTGCTTTTAAATAACACACTGCACTGAGGCTCTGGTTAGGAAGAAATAAAGGAGGAGTGAGTGCTGGCCTTTTCTGATTCTAAAAGGGATATTTATGTGTAACCTTCTGGTCTTTTATCTTTGCTATTATTCTACACACACCAGCTTCCCCAAGAGCTTTTCACCTCTTCTGAATCCATGTGCTACATCATCTTGGATTTTCTTGGCTGTAATGCTGGGCTCTAGGTAAAATGGTCGTATGGTAGTTTATCTGTGTATTTGAAGCACTTCAGCTTTGAAACAGAAGGATCTTTTCTTGCAGTGTATATTCTGTTAGATTTTCTCGTTGCAAGAATCAAGCCCAGTTCTCATGTTGCAGAACAGGACAGTATTACAGGGGAGATATATGCCAGATAAATTAATTTCCATATATATACATATTTAATTTATCCTAAGTTATGTGATTGTTCAGTCCTTTCAAGTCTGTGCAGTTTTTCTCTTCCTAGTAATACAGTTCTTCCTGTAGCTGCAGAAGCATCAGGGTTAAGTTTATGTTATTCTAAGGAAGATGGAATGCACAAAAATGTTACTGGGGAAAGTGATTTTTGTTTGTTCCTGTGTGTCTGTTGCCAGAATTAATGACGTTAATGAAGACTGTATGAGCCAAGGTTCTTTGTTTCATAGTCTTTGCTATTTAAAGAGACAGAACATTTCTAGACTGGCTGCGAATAAGGAGAAAACCTTTACGTCAGCTATCCCTGATGACTAGCTCACTCTATAAGTAAAATGTATGGTGGCTATAAGAGGTGTTTTGTGAGTATGGCATAGATGTTTTATTTTTATATACAGCTTTTGGAATTAGAGAAGTATATCAAATATGCTTTATACAGTGCTTGCAAAAAATGATCTAAGATATTTTTCTGACCTCCGTCACCACAGTTTATAAGATTTGGCATGTATAACACCATTCAGAATCACTGACATTCTGTGATACTATATTTGTTCTTTCAGTGATGTTGATAACAAATTTGTTCTGTTTATAATGTAAGATTTTTTTTCTAGCTGCCAATCTAGACTGGGATCTGAAAAATAAGCATTTTTTCCTGCCTTCATTGGCCCCATCCTTCTTAGTAATGAACGAATCTTGTTGAAAGCGTATGAGACAACTTTGTATAACTTCCTCCTTGGAGCAAGGAGTAAGGAAAAGCAACTCTGATAATTCAAATGAAAAATGCTAAATTTTTAAACATTAATAGTGCAAGATGTTATTGCTTACTACAAAATTGCAATTAGCAGATGTAGTGTTGGCTAGGATTTTGATGAAATTTAGGTACATTGATATAATTTCCACTGGAACTTGCCACCACTGGTATATACTCCTCGCGTTCCCATTTGCGGTGCAAGTTCTTTTTTCTACAAGAAAACTACTGACCAAACACTCAGTTTACTCTTTGTAAATAAGTATTTGACTGTCCCTGGTACTAAAGGCAATGCACAAGATTTTCTTTCCAAGCACTGCAATTTCAGCTTCATCTCAACCCAAATCTGTGGGTTCTGTTTCTTGCTGCACAGTGTATGTCAGTGTACAATTATACTGATGTCATTCCCACCCATCGTACTGCTGTGTGCATCTGTGATCCCATCTTGACATCTCTGATGCTATTACTGTGCAAGAAAAATTGACAGGTTTTATTTTTTTCACTGATGAATATGATTTTTATTTTATTTTATTTTATTTTATTTTATTTTATTTTATTTTCTGTTTGCTGTTTTTTTTTCTCATACTGCAGCCACATTTATTTGCTCAGTCAAAAGACCATGCTGTCTTCCTAGAAACCCATTTTCTTCATCTCTAGGTGGTGATGATTTTCATCCTTTCTCTCACATTTAGTCTTCTCGACTACCCAGTGACTGCCCATCAACTTTATTCTCATTCGGGTTCAGCTTTAGTTGGCTCTCAGTCAAAGTCTTGACTTGGGTTAAGCATTGTGAAACTTGCATTTTCCTTTTAAGGAATCTGCAAACAAGGGGTAATCTCTAGTATTGCTTCCGGCTGGTACTGCTTGCTAACTATCCCAGTTGATCCATTTGGAGGGGTGATCATGGTAGACAGAGTACTGAGCTTTGTAACTCTGAGTGGTGAAAGCTTTAGGGAAAACTCTAGTTGACTCAGTGGAAAAAAAACAGACCAGGTGGTTGGAGACTGGAGGCTGGTTAAAGCCGTACCATGAAGACAAATACCCTCTTCGTTCAGCTCTATAGAAGAATATAATTAAAGAAACTAAAATCGAAGTGCAATAGCCTGAAATTACTCTGAATGAAAACAAAACAAACCAAATAAGCAATAGCAACAAAAAACAGAAAACAAACAAACAAAAAGCCAGAAAAGTAATAAAAACCATGAATACATCTTTGGTGTTACAGTGCTATGACTCATCTTTGGCTTTCTTTATTTGGCATTCATTAATCACTCCCCAAATAACTCGCTGACTCATCTGAGCCTGGAGCTAACATCTCAGCTTTAAAAGTAAGTTTCCTGTCTGGGAAAGTTGACAAGCTGACAAAACTGTGCAATGTCTAGTTCGCTAGATCTTAGGAGCGTTTCAGATTCCCAACATTGACCCAGTGTTTCTATCAAACCTGCCATAAAGTCTACATGTCTGGGAGCAGCAGAAAAGTTCAGTTTCCTTGTTCCTCGAAAATTGTGCTTGTAGGTGAAATGGAGCATTTCAGCTGCCAGATGTACTTCTCAGAGAATGGAACTGTGTACTTTGTTTTACTTACGATTCAGAATAGTCCTTTAAAGGTGAAAGGCTTTATAGCTTAGTTCCCAATGTATTCCATCTCCAATTCAGCTAACCTATACCGTAGCATTGCTGCTGTGCAACCTTTAAGGCACTTTTCTGCTTATGCAGCCTAGAAAACCCATGAATGCCAGTTCAGGCTAATTTACTCTTGAATAAATAGTTTTGATCTCCCTTCGACAGGCTCGGTCGGGAAGATCTCCGCTAGATGGCAATGTTTACCCAGGTTCCTTTCTACCCGTTCTATCAGGCTGCCTTTAAAGTGCTTCTGCCGATTTTGCTGGTGGAGTAAAATATTAAAAAGTTCCATATGACAAAAACATGGTTTAATTAAAAAATCTTGATTATTTTGTTTAAATTAAAAATATCACGTGCTATCTTAATATTGCTCAATTACTGTGTATAAAGAATTGTTCTGTAAAATTAATATGTTTTCTTTCCCTCCTTCACTCATGGTTTTAAAATACATCTTTGTTCATACAGTGTTATTTGATTGAAACAGATGAGTTTGCAATGCAAGTATAAGTAATTATGTCCATTCATAATTTTTTTTTTTCTTTTAGTGTAGGAAACTTTGCAAGTCAGTTGACAATCTTTGTATCACACCCTGTTCTACTCCAGCTCAGCTGGAGATTGCTTTCAGAGAGCCTCCTAACTTGTACAAGCAAATTGTAAACTTCCAGTCCCTCCCATAAAGATTAGGGAGGTCTTTGTGGTGCCGTGAGATGGGCAGGAGGGAAGTCCTCTTGTCAGAAGAGGTAGACAGGAAAATATTCTCCCACTGATGAAAGGTAGGAATAACTCCAGTCAGTGTAGAAGATATTCCTCACTCCTTTGTTACTACTGGGCTCTGGCACCTTCTTTCTTTACATGAAGTAATGAACAACTAGAGGCAGTCAATCCAAGGGGCTGGATGAAGAAATACACAGGGAGCAGCAGAGCTCCATGCTTAAGAAACTACCTCTCACAGAAGCAAAGTGGAATAAAGATCTTGCTGAAGGAAACTGTGTTAGCAATTTTTTAGCAGTCCATCACACAAAAAAAATGAAACTGATTTGTGAGACAATGAAGGAAGGAGGACAGAGCTGTGTGAGAAAGGAGGAAAAAAAAAAATGTTGCTGCAGGAACTGCAGGACTAATAAAACCACATTCCCAAGGGGTTTCTGTGCCTTGTGGGGTCTAATAAGCTTGAATCCAATCTTTTCTGGAAATTGGAATATTCAGACATTACTGAGAAACACCAAATTTCTCTTCCGGAGGTTATCTCAGGTGTCTAATAAGGTAGAATGTATGACTTAGCCTCCATCTTTCGGGCACTAATATGGTCTTTCTCCTTTCCATGTCTGCCTCTTTTCAGTCAAGTTCCTTCGAGACCCATGTGTCTTATTTGGCTTAAATTGGCCATAAGGTTCAAAAACTACTAAGGGGAAAGAGACTGGCAGAAACAGACTCCGGCATGGGCACGCAGCAAGGGTACATAAAAGCAATTTCTCATCTCGTGGGGTGGAGGTGGGGAGAGCAACAGAGTAAAAAACTCAGTTTCTATTCCTTATCTTAAATTCTTGGGAGACACAAGGACAGTATGGAGGAAATGTGGCTGAACTGTATCTAGTGCCACACATCAGACAGCATGTATTTTAAAAAAGATAAAAATATTCGGGCTGATGGATATTTATTTGAACTGTGCTTCTCAGGATGAGTGGAAATAGACTTGATTTTATATTCTGGTGGACTGCATGTCTCTTCTTTTACCCTCCTTCAAGCCTCCAGAATTGACAAGAGCCTGCTAATCTTCCTTGCATTTTAGCAGTTCTTACCAGACACTGTCAGCAACTTTCGTATAATGAAGACAGCTCTGAAAAAGCGCACACCACAGAGAATTAGAAAAATTTGCTTCCGTATAACTAAATCCTTGAGCTGTAAGCATGCATCTTTAAAGATTTCATTCTGGTGTGTTGTTGAGTTTATTCTAGTTCAGTGAGGTAAAGGTATTCACATGACGCTGTTGCCATGCCTAGCTGTAATCGGTGTTTAGACACTAAAAAGTTTTAAAAATATTACAATAACCCAATTTTCAACTTGTTAACACTAATTATCATTTTTGTAAGGATGTTTGAAAAATCTGTCTCTCAGTAATATAAATTTGTTAGGTAACGTGGCTGGGTTATGTGAAGCAGCAGTACAAAAAGCATCTTTATACAAGCTTCTGTGTGAGTGGTGCTGTACTGATATGAGATTGGTGGTACAATTCTCATTTTTGTGACTCATCTAAGTCCAAAGTGACCCTCCTTGATCCTCACTGTATAAAAACAAGTAAAATCCTGACTCCAGTGAAATTGCATCAGAATTCGCATCTTAGTGTTCCCAGTATTTCAACCATATTACAGGAAACACTCGTTGCTCTAAATGTCTTAAAATTAAGCAGACAAAAGGAGACAAGAAAGAAGGCTTCCTTTCTTTTTTTCCATCTGGAGATAAAAATCTGAGGCCTGAGGAAGTTACAGAGGAACTTTTTTAATATTTAGCTGATGCAAGGGAGTATGTGGCAGGAATCAGAAATGCCTGTGTATAATGCCAAGCCAAACCGAACAAGACTCTCAGGGGCTCCTCTCTGCTTCATATGTATCTCCAAATACACCCCGATGCGAATTGCCCAATGACATGTCAGTAAGTGCAGGCATTGAATCCCTTCCAACGGCTGTGCCTTGACACAGTCCTGCTCTGATACCTTCGAGCTTTGTGTGCTGAAATATCTTGTTCAAGCAAGGTACCTTATTCAGGATAAGACCTTGTGGCTTTGGTTGCTGCGTACCTGAAAAGTTCTGAATAGTTTCTCGGTTCTCTAAAGGCCCTGTGGGGAGGTCATTGCAACTGTTAGAAAAAACACTATGCAAATGAAAACCATGGTCTGATTCTGCTTGGGGAGAAACAAAATCCAGCATGACCCAAGCAAACAAAAAAATTCGGTTCAATCTGCAAGACAATGTCCTGTGTCTTGCCACCGATGGAGTCACCATTGCGAATGAAGTCACCATTGTGCCCTGTGAGCACACTGAACATTGCATAGCGCAAATCTGCAGATGGGCACTTTGCCAAAATATTAACTGAAAACTGAAACACTTACTTAAAATTGGCAATGTGATAGACTACAGCATCAGCAACATATGTTGTGCAGCATATGAATAAATCAAGCCCCATCCATGGCTAATGAAAGGCTTTTCGATATGCTTAACACTAAATTACTTTTGATTAAAAAGCTTACTGGAGAGACAAATGTAAACTACAGCTAGGTGTGCTCACTTTAGACAGTTATATGCTGAATCTAATTTGAAACGGATAGGAGCTAACATTTCATTTCCTGCATACTCAGTGAGACAATGTTCGCATTTTTTGAACAGTAATTTCAAGTGAGTCTTTCAAAGTGCTTGAGTCAGCAACACAGCAAGAGTGTTTAGAAAGATGATCATGCAAATGGAACTTCAAGTGATTTAATATGCTCGCCATCACAGGTAGGGAGCTTGATCTATGGCATACTTAGAATGATGGAACAAGCTGCGTACATCAGTGGAGTATTTCAAGCTGTTGGTATTCCTGGCAAATAATGTTTAATATGGGTTTATCGTCAGTCTGGGGAACTTACTGGGAAGTGTGATAAATAGCAAAGTTATGGAAGCAACAAATACATCAGAGAGGATAGGTGGATGCGATAGCAGAGATGATAGAGAGAACAAGTAGTATTATTACTATTATCAAGCTCTGTATGCTAGATTGTGTAAGATCTGCAATTTCTTATGAGAATTACTGCGAGTGGACTTTGGCATCCTAAAAGGAAGGGCATTAATCGTAACAGTCATAACCAGAAAGAAAGTATAAAACTACCAGGCAAAGTGTGCAACACTGAGTTCAGAATCAAACAGGTAAAGCAAGTAGCTGAATACTATCTAATAAAAAGGTAAAGGAAGTAATTGGGAGTAAACTGGGAGAAAGGTAATTTCCCAGTAAGAAAAAGCCCTAAAGCAAAAGAGAGAAAGAGAGAAAGAGAGAAAGAGAGAAAGAGAGAAAGAGAGAAAGAGAGAAAGAGAGAAAGAGAGAAAGAGAGAAAGAGAGAAAGAGAGAAAGAGAGAAAGAGAGAAAGAGAGAAAGAGAGAAAGAGAGAAGTGTTTTATGTTGACAAAGGATAAAAAAAGGCAGTGATTTTCAAAAATATAGGCCATATTGTTTTTTAATTGCTTTTACTTTGCATTAAAAATTAAGCAATAGGCCAATAGTCCTGTCCTAGCATCATCCATTTAAAAGGTTGAGTCTCTGAGAAAAAGATGAGTAAGCAGAGGAAGCAATGACTATGATTGCCCTTTTTAAGCAACACTCACATGATACTTATTACCTTGTGTAGCAATCAATATGAATAGAGTTTTTTGAAAAAAAGGTAAAGGACCCTACTGAAAAAGAATTTGCAGCTTTGAAAACGTGGATAAGTAGATACTATTTTCTGCACTTAAAATTATTATTTTAGTAGCCCTTTAAATTATTTTTCAGTGAAAAGATGTCGCAATCTAAGTTTTAGAATGCAGAAATAAATTTTGGGGTCACAATTTGAATCATTGTTCTCTTCTGACCAAAATTTGGCCACATTTTCTGTGATAGCAGGAACTTGCCATCTGGTTGGCTATCTAACCCATAGAAGAAAAATGAGCCACAAGGCCTCTGGCCTACAGTGAGGGCAGGGCAGCAGCTGGTTGGGCACAGTTCTTGAATTGAACTGGAATAGTATCTGAACAGCTCTAAAACATTTTTGTAACATTTCTCCTTGAAATGAATAATTTTTTCTTTTGTTAATATTTGCATTCTTTTGACCCAATTTGGCTGCAACAATAACCCCTCCTCTCCATCCCAAAAAAAGAAAAAGAAAAAAAAATCTATTAGGATAGAAATTAATGCAATCACAGAAAAATTTGCATTGAAAGAGACTTTTGTAGAAAATCCTTTCCAACATCCTGTTGAAATCAGCACCTTTGATTAAATTATCCAGAGCTCTGTCAAGCTGAGTCTTCTATACTTCCAGTGAGGGACATTCCACCACTTCCACTGTTTAGCTGTCTTTACAATGAGGTATTTTTTTCCCTATATCCAGATGGAGTTTCTGTTCAACCAGCTTTTGCCTGCTGCTGCTTCTCCTGTCACAGTGTACATGTACTCTTGTGTAGAGAATACCACTATCTTTCTGTAACTCCTTTTCAGGTTTTGGGAGGTGGTGGTTTGATCTCCCCCAGCCTTCTCTTGTTGAGGCTGAATGAGACCAATTTCTACCCCTCTCTCCTCATGTGTGAGGTTCTTCAGTCCTCCAGTCACCTTGGTGGTCCTCCCTGGTATCTCTCCTGTTTTACAATGTCTACCTTGAACTCAGGGGATGAAAACAGGATAAAGTGAGACCAGACAAGTACCCAGAGGAATAATCTCATATCCAGGAGTAATCCAACTTTTTGGGCTGATGGAATCATCTCTGTCCAGTGTGCTGATGGCTTTTACTACAAATATCTCTCCTATTCCCTGATGCCTTTACTCTCTGTGTGTATGTTTATGATATGCTTTGTTAGTCACCTCTCTGCAAAGTTCAGAGTTAGATTATATGTTTGCTTAATTTCCACTATCTGTAGATATCACATGAGAAAATTCTAAAAAATGACTTAAGCAGTTATATTTTTCTAGTCCAAGGGAAGGTAAAATACATTGTCCCTGCTAAAGGTTCAGGAAAGGATAGCCATGTCATGTTATGATATAGTAAGCTTTCCGCCAAAGAAAAGACACTGCAAACTCAAAACACGATGAGGAATCAACCTGATTGTTTAACTAGCCCATCTGTAAAGAGGAGATGACAGGCTGTTCTTTTTCTGTTCAGTGATTTATTTAATTAGTGATGGGTATGTGCATTTCGTCGGGTAGGTTACTTACCTAACCACTCTAATTTTTTTTTACATTTTTTAAAAATACACAATATGGAAGCTAAGTGAAAGGGGCACAGTGGAGGGATGTCTTTTCCAGCCATCTCTGTAGTCGATGCATTAGTCTGTGTATTGATTCACTTTTACCTTATCCAGTTCAAAAATCCCAAATATTCAGGCCAAAATCAATTGCATGATATCTCTTCCTCAGCCAGGCCAATTGTATTGTTGAACAAAATACTACCAAACCATTATCTACAGCAGTGTTTCCCCCCCAACTTTTAAAAACTGTTAACAAATTACCTGCATTGAGGATAGTACCCTTGTGTTTTTAATTGGGTGCTGCTTGTAGTGTTCAGATAGAGCACCCAGTCCAGCAAGACAATTGTATTTTTCATGATTCATTACTGTTGGTAAGTGGAAAAATGTATATTCTTTTTAAAATAGTACTGAACCCTATGTTTTTAAATTCCCAATCAATCATGAACATATTGTTATAATTTTTAAAGAACTCTTAGATTAATAAATATATGTACACTTTAAACTGTCCTCATGTTTTACGCAGCCCAAATAAAAACACCTTATTGTCAGGCAAAGAACACAAAAAGGGCAGACACTGCTCATCTACAGCCCATACTACAAAAGCTCTATGAGTTTGAACTTCACACCTAAGAGAAATCCAACGCAAAAATTAACATTTAAAAAAGAATAAAGAATTTAATAGATGTCATTTCTCTGAACATATTTTAATGATCTAAACTATCTGAAAGAAATGCTCTAGCAGAAATGGTTGGGGTTTCTAAAAAATGCTAAGGCTGATCCACACAACCTCTGGTCTACGGTCAGCTACAGACACAGAGATAGATGGGAGGTGTACAAGGAAGAAGTCGAGATATGTTTCTGGGGACTGGGAGAAATGAGCACTTGGGTTTTGCTGGAGGCTTTTCAGAGAGGGCAATGTGCCACCGCTTTCGGGTGTTATCCCATCCCTTTTCCATGAGCACGAGTCCCTTCCATGGGATGCACCCCCGGCCTGGTGTTTAATCACCTGCTGCTGTTGCTGCCTGCTCAGCACATCGCTCGCGCAGCAGCAGCCGTCGCAACCCCCTGTTTGTATGTACCCTCATTTGACATCTCCTCACTGAGCTGTATGGGGCAGGACCCCTCCTGGCACCAGTGCTACAGCTCTGTTTCCAAGGCTTAACAACCCAGGAGAGGTGCAAAAAAGAGTCTCTGGGAGACTGGGAGCTTTGCGTGTGAACTAGTCAAGTCTGACACAGGAGGAAGAGCTGAGATATAGATAATAGCCTAGTTACTATAGCGACACAGGGGAGTATGGATTGAATCTGACAGGATCCCTTTCAGCACTTGTTTGATATAATATGTATCTTTTCTAAAATAACAATATAATTTACAATAGTGGAAAAACTGAAATGTGTAAATGGTGTATATTGCTTTTGGTATATGCATGTTTGCTACACAAAGCTATGATAGAAAAAACCTCTGCAAAATATCAAGCCTAATAACACAAAAACCTCTGAGCAAATAGGTATGTATGGGTTGTTATATCAGTGAGACAGTGATTCACTAACACTAATGCATTCGAATGAGCTCTTTGGTTACCTGGCAATATGTTGAATACAGTCTGATCAGAAAGAACAGTCCTGTTTTTAAAATAATCTCCCAGGCTCTGTTGTCTTTGTAAGCACCTACTGTTGACCTCCTTTGTGGCCAAGCTCCCTAAGTCTACTAAAGTACTGGTTTATCAATTAATTTCCTTACTTTCATATCCCAACAGTACATCAGTGTCTGTTGGAGTCACGCTATATATTAAAATATCTGTCTTCATAAATTTTCAGTTAGGAATTAGAATCAGAATCTTACTTTTTGAAGCTAACCCACAACATGGGCATGTGATGTTTTCATTGCTGCAAAGGGAAAACTCCCATGTCATATTGATGAAAATCTCTCCTGTTGATAATTAAGAAAAGACTGCCTGGTAATTTTTTTTCTAAGAGGCTTTAAAATGTCTTTTTTTTTTTTTTCCTTAGACTTTCAATATTCTCTAACTCCTTGCACATATTGATATTATTAACATAATTCTTTTTTTATTTCCAGGAGGGTATTTTTGGAAGATTTAACCATTTGCTATCCTATAGTTATTTTCTTCCTTCCCATCACCTTCGTAAAACAGTTGCATTTTTTAACCTCGCCTCTTTACGATTAGCTTTTCATTCTGTATTCTCGTTTTTTAAAAAGATAACACTTCTCCCAGGTCTGAACTTTCACTTTAGAAAACAGTTGTCATTACCTGAATAACTACAGCAGTGTGTGGAGCATTAAGGCAAATGTTAAACTTTGATGCATCTAAATGGTTAAAATTGCATAGAGGAAGGGCTGAGAAGAGGTGGTGTAATGCTAAGGCGTATTAGCTACAGGTGACCCAATGTGGTCTAATGTCAATGCATAGAAGCTACAGGTGACCCAGAGTGGCTGGTGAGTGCCATGAGGTTTTGTCTTGAAACTTTCCTTCCTGTCAACATCTATTACCCCTTACTGGGGGAAATGACTTCTCCAAAGTGAAAGCTAAGTACTGTAGACATTTAATCTTTAGCTGACTTGTGTTGACTTGTCAACACAAGCTCCAGTTTGAGGCATCTGTAATGATAGTTTTCTGCTGGAAACTTTGCTGCAGGATCTAACTCTGTTGTCCAACTCGTTTCATGCAGAGGGTCACAGTGTTGGTTGTTACTGACCCGGGCCAGAGTCAAACTGGCAGTGAAAGCATGACATGCTCCGTATGTCACATCTCCCCTGAGCCATTATGTGACATATGGTTTCACTCTTAGTAAAATGATGCCAAGCTGATCTGAAATTATGTATGCAAAGGTTAAAAGCATATTTTGCTGTTCCTCATGGGAGCATTTTACAGATATTTATATCATAAAGGAGAAATCCATAAATTGGAAGCCGTAAATCCCCTTGTTCCATTGGTATACCTATTCAGATTAAATCATATGATCAGTGATATCCTGAAAAAAATTGAAGATGGTTTCAGATCTTAAATTATTATTATTTTTATTTATGGATGTGAAAGAAAAGGGCAATGCTTGCTTATTTTATTATCCAGCTAAATTGTTTATGAAAAATATGAGTTTCCATCCACAGTTACCATAGTTCCTTCTTGTAGAAGAGTTCTTTTATATCTTGACCAACACTACTTGTAAATTTGCCCTTCCTGCTTTTGGCTTACAGGATCATCCAAGCTTCTGTTCTTATATATTCTATACTCCTCTTCAAAATACCTTCAGGAAAGTTTTTGAGAAAAATTTTGGAGATGATTGAAATAAGCTATCTGCAATTGAAGACCACATTGAAATAGTAATTTTTTTCCAGGCCTTGAATAAAAATTAAAATATTCAATTTTTCTTTCCCATTTGAATGAGCACTGCTATCCAAACAACAACATGGAGATTAACTTGACCTAATTTACATTCTATTTAAATGCATGAGGAAAAGCGTCAGCAGACTGCATTCCTCTTTCCTGACAATTAAAAAAAAAAAAAAAAGCTACTAAGATCAAACTTTAAGCCAATGAATGCCTAGAACAGACAGGTAACCTGATTGCTAGGACAAGGTCCTAGCATCTGACTGCCTCTCAGAGAGGCTATAGATGAAGAAATGGGCTCAGGATCCTTGTCTGCTCTTACCAGAGCAGCCAAGAAGTCGTAGTTGAAAGGATAAAGAAGACCAGGTAGAGCACAGGATTTGGACAACCTCCTCATCACAAATACCTCTGGCAGGAGAAGTTGGCTGTATGCTCCTTAGCCATGTTAGTTCCTATCTGAAATGGTTATGGCAAAAATATTTATTTTGAATTGGAAATACAGTGTAATGCCTAAAACAGGGAAAAAATTTGTCCTTTTGACTTCAATGAGAATTTTGTCACAAGTGTTTTTATTCTCCTCATACTTTCTTCTTGTATGCAACGTAAACGGGGCAATTGTAGTGGGCATAGGAACCATGTCATTGTTCTCAGGCATGAGTCCATGTTACTTCTGATTTCTTTGAACTTTTGTTGTAAATATGTCCACAGAATAAGAAAATATGCTTGTTAAGTCAGGAAAATTATGTGTGAGAGTATGCCCCAAGAGGAGATAGAGAACGATTGAAGTTTCGAGAGAAAGACGTAAGAGAAAAGGTCTTTTATAAACCACAGAGAAGCCTGGAGCATACTCTGTGGGATTTGGAAGAAGAGATTATACTAAAGAATAAAAAAGTGTGCAATGGTAGAAGGATGTAACTTAACAGGAAAAAGAGGAAGTTATTGTAAAGAATTAAAATATATACCAAATACTTGTTGAAAATAAAGGGAATGACAGACAAGGAACAGAACTAGAAAGTCAGTGAAAGAATCACTTTCTAAATCAGTTAAGAAGCAATGTATATAAAAAAGATGACTACAAATAAGAAAGACTAGAATCTATTTTGCTATTCATGCACACCTTCCATAGGTCATTTTTAAAGCATCTTATAAAATATTACCAAGCAGAAGTAATCTGAATGAGGAATTTTAGACCACATACCTGTATGGTCTATTACATATGTATAACTATATAAAAATCACATAGCTATATAAGTACAAATAATTTATATA
>VZSV01000191.1:457783-489219 GCA_013398735.1 Nothocercus julius
ACACAATTTATTTTCTATTTTCTCCAACATTCATTATATTTTGCTTCACTTTGTTTCTGTGCTTTGTTAGTCTTCCTGTTTCCTGTCTGGTAGGACTGGTAGGTACAATCAACAGCAGGCTTATTTTTTGAAATAGATCCATCTGCAGAAGCACCTGCTGGATGTGTTTGTGTGGCTCTCCTTAGAAGAGGCATGCAAGAGCTCTCACAAACAGTGCAGAGGTCAGTGCTAATTAACAGGAGGACTTTGAAGAGGAATAGTTTGATTCTGAGGTCAAGCCTGGGATGTTTGGGCAGCAAAGAGCTGGTGTTTTGGTGTGGGAGCCTGTAAAACGTGGAAGAAGAGGCCGCATTAGTACACACAGGAGGAGATGGAGTGGGTGTGTGGGGTTTTAGGAGATGCGTGGTATTTCAGTAGTGATGATCTTTGGGGCAGATGCTCCCAACCTACCAGTGATGGGAAGAAAGGAGAGAGGAGAGGCTGGACAGCCCAAACATGATGTTCAAGGCTGAAGACTGGATCAGTTTTACACTGGCTTAAAGTCTTTGCAATCTAGATCATTTTCAAGTGCAAACCAGCACATTTTGACTTCCAGGCCTGAAGGTACAGTTCTGGGGAGGAAACTGAGCTAAAAATATAGGTCTATCTGTTCATGAGGGAAAGAGAGGGGAGAGAATTCATGCATTGTCTTGCCCGCATATGCTCTGAACAGTAATGACAGGTAGGAATCTTTGCTATAAAGATTGTATTGTTCCAAGGCTGAAATCAAACCTCCTGACTTTTAGTTGTTGCACAAGAGGACAGAGGCATTTGCTTTGCCTGGAAAAGCAGCTTCCATTTTTGTCCTTTTTATACATTTATACTTCCTTTTATACTTAAATTGTAAGACGTAACTAAAGGGAGAAAGCTAAATCTCAACTACATCTCTTCAGAATGCAAACCAGGACCTGACACAAAACTTACTCCAATAATGGATATGGAGTTTAACATAATGAATCAGATTTTAAGCAGGGGGTTATCTGAGTGAATCTGCTCATATTTTTGCCGTATAACTCCATCTCTATAAATCTCTACCACTTCCCTGCGTTTTACTCCTTGGAGAGGCTTATCTGTAAAAGCTACACATTGATCTACATTTTGACATAATTATGAGCAGAATGTGAAGTATAGCATTTTAAGGCCTTCTAACTTGACATAGTTAAAATCAACACTTTGATGATAAATGCTTATTTTATACAGGTTAACTACAGTCTTTCTCGTTTGTACATCTGTTTCCAATAGGTGGCACTCTAACAATTTCTCTAAATACTTTGCTGCTATTTGAGTCTGAACTCTTGTGAAAGCAGAAGAGTCTGGGCAAATAATGAAAAATTGATTTGTAATTCTTTTATTTTAGACATCACACCAAAATTTTATGTGTTTATGAATTATACTTTGAAGGCTGTAAACTGGGGAAATAACAGGGGAGGAGAAGAAAGAAATTTGCAGAATTGTTGGTTTATAAAATGCTGCAAAATGCATTACTGTAATTTCATTTAATATTCTCCAATCATCTCTTGAGAGTACTACAGTTCTCACCCAGGCAGGCTGGAGTGCCTACTATGTGGACACTGCTGTCTGGCAGGGAATGCTTTCCTGTTTTATTCCATGGAAGAGTTCTTTTTTCCGGCCATCCGAAGAGTTGCTGCCAGTAAGGTAGGAAGTGAAAGAATGGAGGAGAGAGACCGCACCACAGAAGATGAGAGAAGGAACTATGCAGCTGAATTTACCTGAATTCACCATAACAGACAGAGATTTGGAGCAGATTGATGTGCTTCCCCCTGACGCCAAGGGACTCCAGCATCCTGTGGCTGATGAGCTGGCAACACTGAGCACCGTGACAAAACTCCATTAACTTGAATGGGGCTGAGGTTTCACTTCACGATGCTCTTGCCTTTGCTCATCTGTGACCATCACCTGTGTGGTGAAGAGTAGTCAAACTGTGGAAAATGCCAGAATGCCAGAACTTGCTCTGAATGCTCGTTAAATCTAGTTTAGGAAAGGAAAAAAAAAAAAAAAAAAATGCATGTGCTTCACCTTACACGAAGCTAAATTTGATGACTTGGGGAGTCAAGCGCCAAGGTGAAGAAGGGCATGCATTTTTCAAGACTGGGGCTTCTCATTCCATAAGAGCTTCCTCTGCCAGCCAGTGGCATTATGACTAAGACCTTACTGTGCTCCTGGTATTTCATGCGTTTCCCATGGATCTTTAATTTTATTCAGGGTAGTTGATCTTGCGTAGTGAATCTTGGTAAAGCGAAAAAATAAAGCCATAGTGATTTCTTAGTTTTGGGGAGTTATTTTAGACATTCAGCTTGTCATTCTGAGAAACACCTTACCCTTCCCTCTCCCTGAAAGAAATAAATTTGAAAGTAAAGCCTCTTTCTGAGTTAACATAGAGAATATTATCCAAATGGCTCGTTCTATTTCCTAAGGGGTATTTTGGCAAGAGTAATGAATGCAGCAATGAAAATTCCTGAAGGGCAGAAATATGTTTTTAACTAAACAGGTAATCTGGCAAACCAAACAAAAGATAATATTAATTAACAAGTTTTGGCATTGTATAGATGTACTTTGATTTTTATAGTAAAGCGCAAAGGACTTGCCCTCACTGCAGGTATGCTTGGATCACGGAGAGCTTTACCCTTTATTAAACATATTATTTTTAATTTTGAACGGATGAGTGAGCATCAGTACGTGAGAACAATACATCTCTTTGCACTCCCTCAATGTGAAGAGCTGTTTATAGGCACATAATAGGGAACTTTTTGGAACATTAACCACATTGTAGAAAGTCTAACCTTTTGACAGCTGCTCACATTGCTCCTTTGCCATGCCCTTCAAATCATCTGTTTGGTCAAAGAACCTCACCGTCTTTTTTGAGTTGTCTATATTTGTGTTGATCAATGTGTCACATCAAATTAAACAACACTACAGCTGGACAGTGCCATGCACTTTATTTTTAGGTTTCTGGAAAAGAAGTGTAGCCTGTGTTAGAACTGTGGAGGAAAGGCATCACTATCAAGGAATCCTAATTGTAAATCGAACCACATAATTTCTTCCATCCCAAATTAGCAGTATAGGGTAAGAGAGATTGGATTTCAAAAGTTGTGGCACTCTTCCCTCTATTTCAGTTTACTTGTCCTTGATTTATCTGTAGGGAAATAACATGTTAAAAGGCAGCATATAAAGCTTATATAACTTATATAACTTCTCAGCTTTATGAAGGCTTGGAGAACCTAACTATTTTTCATGTTAAATTCTTGTTCCATTTCAGGTGTGAAAGCAATGTGATCATATTTGTCAGGCAGCGGAGTTATTCTCCTATTGTATCTTCCGGGTGAAAGCTTCAAAATTTTACTCCTCCTTTTCCGTAGATATTCATCCCTGTTACTCCTTCACCATCCTCAAAAGAATTAAAAAAAAAAAGTAATTTACTTTTTTATAAATCTGAAGAACAGATGATTGGGCTGGATGTACCAATCCTGTTTTTTCATTTGGTGCTGACTAGGGTGTTTGTGGAGGCTCTCTGCAACAGCCTCATCTGGGGCTTTAGGACTCTGACAGGTGAGTTATGGCTGATTTAGTTGCAGGAGTTTAGGATGTTACTACTGTCTGCCCATTTCTTCTTATCAGCTACAGGTTACCACTTTTCATAGCAAGGATAACAGAATAGAAATTGCTGTTGCCCCTCAATTGTCCCTGCTCAAGGACAATTGATCTTAGGGCAAAACCTTAATTCTTGCTTCATGATAGTTCACCGGATTGTGCTCGGGAGCTCCTAGGGGATGGGAATGTGGGAAAAGGGAGCAGACAACTAGGGGAGACAACTGTCTGTGGCTGCACTAGACCTTCCAACACATCTCTGCAGGAGCCTGAAGAAACCCCAAAAATGGAACTTCTGCCTTGTGTTGCACCAATAGATCAGCCTGCAAGTCATGCAGCAGAAGTTGTTCAGAAAAATGGGAAAAACAAATGAATTTACTACTTAGTTTTCATTAAAAAAAAGAAGAAGAAGAAGAAAAAAAAAAACAGATCTATCCAGGAATTATGAGTCTCTTCCTTTCTCTCATTACTTCTTTGAGCTGATCATAAAATGTTTATATTTAAGTTTTAGCTTGGACACGAGTCAAACTGTGAACTTATAAGTAGGGAAATCCTAGCTTAGATCTGCATAATTGGCAAAGTATTTTGTATATATACGCATATGCTCTTTTTCATATATATTCTGTATGTTATATATACTAAATACGCCGATATTTTTTTTTCTTGGTAATTTAATTTTTTGAAATTTATTTATATTTTATATTACAGTCTGTGCTTATAAAAATAATTTTTAACAAGTATCATATTTCATACTTCCTGCATTGATTGTTTCTGGGCTATAGAAAGAAGGGTTTTTCTTTTCTACAGATTTTTTAAAAAATACATAATTCTCACAAATACAGTTTCATAAAAATTTCTAAGCTCTTTAGGACTTTCTCAAAAAAGCAATATAAAATTTCAAGGGTATTTTCATTATTATGACACGGCAAAATTTTTTTTTCAGTAGAAGGGAAAATTAATGTTGGTTTGTTACCAGAAAGCTGAGGGAATATGCATTTAAAACTACTAATTAAAACATCAATTCTGTTGCCTGAGAGTATTAACTTAACCCTAACCGAAAAAAGGAAATTTCTCCTGAGTTTCAAGAACTGAACTATATTGTGGAAACTTATTTTCCCCTTTGAGAATAGCTGAACTGCATCTTTTAATGATGCTTCCTCTGCTTAGAGACAAATGTTAATTGTAGCCAGTACTGTACTTTCCAGCTTATCCTTTGTCTGGGTAACTTTCTGCATTTACTTAGTCCCTTGATGCAAATTTTATTGAAATCTCAATTCCATGTAAATTGAATCTCAAACTATTTTCTGAACTTTATCTAGAGGGAACAGAAAGCTGCTGAGAATAACTGTTCCTCTTTGTCTTTCTTAATGCACTCTGGGCAGTTCCATGGACAGTGAATTATTATTTTACTAATTTCTGTGGCACCTTTGCTCTGCTAGCTGACTAAGAGGTTTCTGACTTATCAGCAGTGTGACTTGAAGTGAGCTCTGAGAAGGTGCCAACGAAGAGAAAAAAAAAATCAGGACTCAACCAGCCTTTCTGTTTGATGAAGAAAGCACGATTGATCAATTGAGATTCATTACAGATTTGTTGGATTTTCACTGTAAAGTGTGATCAGAATTAGAGTATCAGTGTAGAATCCCTCCAAAGCAGGGACTTCCCTGGCAACTTGCAAAGCCTTGTCAAAACTGCTGAAAGAGGAGATTAGCCAAAAGATGACAGCTTATAACAGGTCACCTGAATCATTGGAAATCCTCACCTTGAAACAAGCACAGAGCGATATGAAATTGTTGTATGTTCACATTTTTTGCCATCAAGCTGGAAACAAGAGGCTACATTCTGCAATGATTTGACCTCCCAGGGGTGTTTCCAGAGTATTGGTAAAAGGTCTACACAGTGCTCAAGGTTAAAGATGTGCTCAAGGCTAAATACAGCAAAGGTGTGTGTGAACCTTCTAGATGCAGCTGTAGATCTTGAAAGCATGTAATCCCCATGTTTTGTGTGCATATCTTAACTGCATGTGGAATGTCGCTGTATGGTCTGAGCACTCCACCCTGGTGATGTGTAACATTATGCAAGGTAATTCATTCCCAACGCAGCGCCATCCTAATTTCACCTATGCGCCATATCCTTGTACCTGCATGTGTTCGTCAGACCCCGTGGTGATCCACTTCTCCCTAACCCAATAGAAACAGGCAAATCTGTTTGAACTTCTACTAAGCTAGAGAATCACATTAGTGAAGTGCTGGTCTTTGCAGCCACATGAGGGCAGAGGCAGAAGAAAGAGGCGCAAACATGGCAGGAGGGCCCTTTTTGATGGCAATGAATAACGTTACATTATCTCAAACATTTTGTGTACCTCTGTGCTAGAAGTGAGCTCGAGAGGGTGGAACTAACACTTCTCTTCAGTAAAAATACTCATATAGAGCAATCTTGCTCTGAATCAGGATAGATATCGTCCTTTCTCATAATTTGTTTGTAATATAACCATTTAATGTGGATATTTTAACTTATAACCAGCACTGACAGCTATAAGGTTGTGTCTCAGTATCAGGATGTTTGGTACTTTTTTACCTCATAAACCAGCATTTTTAATGAATAACCTTTCGATTTTTTGAACAGTATTACAAGTTTCTGGGAGATTAGTCCATGATGTTTGAATCCTGGGGACTGACGGTACTGCATAATGGAGTGTGGGTGTATTTTTTTGTACCAGTCTGGTTAAAAATTTGCATGCCTCCAAAGAGAGCTCTACAGGAAATGTTTGAATAGGAAAAATGGCATCTGAGAAAGCAGGCTTCAGAGAATACATGCAAAATTTTCTTCTGAGCAGTCTTTCATTTGCATAGAGAAACGTACAAAAGCATTTTAAAGCTTTTCTGAGAGATTTTTTGTTTGGCTCCAGAAGATCCATTGTCCTTTCTCCTTAATGCTGTACCCTGGCACTCTTGCCATAATCCTCGTTTCTTTTTTCCCTTTCTCCCTTGCCACCAGAGAGAAGGCTGGCCCGATGCCCACCGCTTTCCCCACTGATGCAGCTGGTTGCCTCAGGGCCTTTCAAGTAACCCCTGTCTGCTCAGATATATGATGGAGAATATGGTGATGGAGAAGAGGAAGCCAGAAAGTACCTTGATCGCTGTCCTCAGAGTCCTTTCCACCTGTTTCCAACGAACATCACAGGCCATCAAGGCTTCAGCAGCTATTAGCTAGCAGCCAGTTTTCAATAGCTGGACAAGGCTGTGAAAAATGGAATGAAAGAGAGGTCTTGCCTTGGCTCCTAATCCTGCCAGTGGGATGGCAGCTGTGGAGGCAGCTGACCCTGCTGCACAGGCAGGATGTCCTTCTCCTATGTCCCTGGAGAAGGTGGGACACACCTGAGTGAGGCAGATGCGGAAGGGTAAAACATGGCCTGTAGGAAAAGGCTGAGGGGTCAGAGCCTGCGCTTGCCGACACCATCATAGGAACTTGAATGTGCCTTCTTGGACTCTGCTGCTCTGAAGGAAAATAATCATAAAGTGTTAAAGGATTTGTGCTCTGGAAGGAGCATTCTTTTTTCTCAAGAGACCCCTAGACCCCATATTCTGCTAGCTGCAGCTACTGTTTTACTTTTCCTTGCAGGGTTTTCTGGTGTGATCTATGCTTCCTCTGGCTGGCAAGCAGCCAGTGAAATTGTGCAGAACACCAAGTATCAAGGAATCGGTAGAAAAAGCACCGTGTCTGTGTTATGTCCGGATTGGAGCCAGGGAATTATGAATTGATATTTTCTTAAATCTGAGACTGGAATTACTGAAACATTTATGATATCATTTGCATGTGCTTTCAGTGGAACAGCAAAACTTGTCTTTAGTTCTAGTTCCAGGCCTCCACATGACAGATTCTCATTGTTTCAGCTGTAACTCATTAAATTTAACAAATGTTTTCTAAAAAGCTGTATCTCACCCAGGTAAAATTACTTTGTGTGTATTTAGCTTGGTTTATTTATTTCTCTTTTTAATGATATGTAATTTTCCACTGTTTCAAGACATAATTGCATAATTGCTTTATTTCTGTTTGTTTTCACTGATTAAAAATTATTTTTCTGAGACATGTTTTTCAAATACTAATTTCTTGCTAAAAAACGTGTGTGTAGAAGTCCAGAATTGCTCTAGACTTACAAGATATGTCTTCCTGATCAGAGGCATACAGTAATTATGTGCCACATTTAGAGAAAAACTCAAAAAGCCCTGTCATATAGATGAGAATTCATGCCATTACACCACGCTTTTTCTTGACTTGTATTTTATTGTTGTCTCCTGACAGTTTACATAAAGCTCCTTCATCCAAAAATTCTGCAACCTAGCTGCAAATTCTTGTTTCCTACTTGCCAGCAGAAATACCAGACTTTACTAATGTGCACTGAGGCAGCCAGGAGTATTTGCACTTGAATGAGAGCCCTTACAAATGACTGCCAGAAATTCTAAATTTGACTTATAGATCTTTTTGGTCCGCTTGTTTTTTTAGGCAAAAGGATTGCTTGGTAACTGCATCTTGAATACAGATGATTTTACCTGGGACTGTTATTTTGCTGTCAAGAAGCAAGTATTTCAAAAGAGAAAAGAAGTGCTGAAAGGTAAAATGGTACCTGAATGAATGGTGAGACGGCACTAATGGAATCAGGCAGTGTTGTTGACCTTACCGTTTTCTGTTGAGAACAGTTGCTAAGATGTAGCAGGATTTGAATTAATCCATATTATGTTTTTCAAAATTAGCGTACTGGAAGAAGTACTAACTTATTGTCAGAAATTACTGTTGCTCTGGTGATTCTGAGATTTGCAGCTGCATACTCCATGTTAAACTGTAGGTACTATTGGTTAAAGTATTTAAAGCCAGACTAATTTTCTGCGCCCTTAACCTTTGTAGTGATAAACTGAGTGCTATCAAAATCCCTGCAATGAAGTTGTAAGATACACCAGTGTCAAGTGTGAGATCTTCAGAACTGTCTTGGAATAAAAACATGTTTGCATTTTTAGATAAAGATGATATCCTTTAGTGCATCCACCAATTAAAGCAGTAAAGTATCCCATGAGATACCAATATTTTGTTAGAACACAGTGAAGTGTTACATATTAATTACTTTCATGTTTTTCTCTTAATTATGTGTAACAGCCAAAGGTAACAAAACTGAAAATAAACAAAGCATATGCAGAAACTCTCTTGACCAAACACATGCTACAGAATTTCGATATGGCTCCAGAGGGGCTTATTATGGTCTGGAATTGCTGAAATTTGCCTGTGGTTTCAGCATAAAACTTTTCAAACATGGCTGCACTCTGTTAGTTTGTTGACAGACTCATTCTATGCAATTGTCAGCCCCCTAGTACATATTATAGAGGGGTCATTAGTTCTAGGAAAATGGAGTATTTGTCATCACTGCAACAGAAGTGTGTACATATCATAAATGGTGCCTGAAGGGATTTAGTTCCAGGTTATTAAGTGTTCATTTGAGATGGTGGATAATAACTGGTATTTCTGATATTTTACATCAGGCTGCCCTTACTGCTTGTAGGGCTTATTTTCAGTAACTGTTAGCCTTGTTATTATATATATGCATATTTAATGATTAAGACAGTATCTGTAAAATCAGTAAACTCATATAATGTCCAAAAGCTGCAAAGTATCAATTCATTAGTTAACCCCTTTATCATTAAGTTCTAGTAAGAACTCTGCTGCAACAATACCCAGTAATGAATAAGAAAGCATTGCCTTTTTGGAATTTTGTACTCATAAAAATAAACAATTGTGTAGGCTTTCAGTTATTAGAATACATACAAAGGTGCTAGTACAAACTCCTGCTGAAGCTGATGCTGTTTGCTATGGAAAAAAGAATGTGATCTTGATTATGAATCTCCAAAGTCATACTACAATGAGCAAGCCCATAGAGACTGACAACTGGCCTTGAGTGCCAGGTAAAGATTAAGCCAGCAGACTCTCACATCTCAGTAGTTACTAGTAGAAAATTGTTGCTTCATTTAAGGAATGGCATTTCACACAAGTACACTTAATTATAGAGCTAGTGCACAGCAACCTATTATCCAGTTTGCCTTCCCTGGTAACTCAAACATTTTCAGGCAATTTGCCAGACCGCTGTTGTTCGGGCTGGAACGTTCCCTGCTTTGTGTCCATCTTAGCTTGAATTATACTTAAAAGTCTAAAAGTCTGCTGCCTGAGTAATAGCAAATGCTTCTGAGAACAAACACATTTTAGCATGGCTTTTGAAGCACTATGCAAAAATACCATGCTGTAAACACACTCAGATGAAATAGATGAGAAATAAGAGAAATAGGGAGATTTTTATATAGTCAGTCCTACTTACTGAATTTTTGTGTGGAATTTTGGCCCACATGTAATATAAAGAGTAAATGCTGCCTTCTCTGTGGGAAATAAATAGTACAGAAGTGCTTAGTTTATGAACAAAAATATTCCCAGAAAGTATAAGATTTTCTAAAATTATTCTTCATCTCAACCTTCTTTATCTACAGATGCCTATTTCAGTCCACAACTATTTTTTTTATGTACAAGTGTTATGTGATTCACTATTCTTTGTTCACATGGTGGCAGTGAACCCCCAATCACGCGTTATTTAGTAGTTAAAACAGTAAAGGCCAGCCCTCAGGACACAGACAATTTGTAATTAGGAAGAACATTTGGGCTAGGAAATCAGCAATTATCCTCATAATCCTATTATTTAATTATAGAACCGAGTCACAGGTAGCTGCTTTATAGTTTCAAAAGCTAGATCTGTATACCAAGTGTTATATTAACTCTGGTAATATATATAAAATAACTTTGGTAAACTCTGTTGCATTACATCCACTCTGGTAGGTCAGCTGAACAAGCCATGTAGTTATGCAGGCTGGCCTGTCTGCATGACTATATAATTAAATTATTGAACCTAAACTCAGCTGCAGCAGATCTGCTGAGCTACTACCTTTGGTTCTGCATGCAAAGTACTGGCATGCACTGAGCCTACCTATCTGTCTTGTTCCATAGACCTGTCTACATTAGCAAGTGATTCAGCACATTATGAGCAGCTCTGCAGTTGGTGTTGAGGTGTCTATACCAGAGTGTACATGGTTCAGGATTTTACTTCAGAAAGGATTTAATTTTGTTCCTTGAACCAAACATCCCCAATTTACAGGTGGCTCAGAACTATGTGAAAAGCTAATACTTGCCTCAGATCCTAAGAGGATCCTTTGGTATGAACTTGGAGCAGAATTTATGGTTTAATTTCCTCTGGACAAAATCTGCATTGCAAGCTCTATGAGCCAAATCAATTTGTGGAGGAAATAGTGGGGTTCACCTTAAAAAAAAAAAAAAGACACTCCTGCTCCTAATAAAAGTATTAACTCTAGTATAACGGCTGGCAGGTATTGGTTTACTGTTTCTTTAAACATCTCGTATCTATTAGTGCTTCTGGACAATCTGTGAATAAAGCGTGATTGCAGCTGAGCATGGTTTAAATTCGGCCCTTTGACTGCCTTGGTTTGGGCATGCAGGACTTCAACAGCTCCGAGACAAGTGAGGAAGCACTCCGTGCTGCCTCTCAAGCATTGCTTCCTGGTTTCAAAGTCGGGAGCCATACTTAATAGTAACCATGTGAATGAGTGTAGCATGTGCTTACATCATCTGCCATACACACAAATTTGGCATGCTAGTGGATGTTCTGCGACTGACGCCGGCATGCTAAATACATTGCATTACTTCATAGATATGATCCACATCTATTGCATCATATGTCATAAGGTTTAAGTCCCATGACCAAAAATTTACTCCCTGCTTTGTGCTGCAGCTTTACTTGTTCTTTACTGGTTTGGTCAAGTACTGAACTGACTTATATGCACATGTAAGGCATGGTACTGCATTGTTAGTGCAGGCTCAAGGTGGTACTGATCTGTATAAGCAGACTAACTCCTGTTGAATTCCAAGTCTGTTTCTATTAGAGAAATTAATATATTCCAGAAGAAGAAGAAGGTTAATTCGTTTTTCCTCTCAAATGACTAGTTTGCTCTTAACATAGCTAATGCAGTGGAGCTGATAGTCTAAATTTTCATTTAAATCTTCCTTTTTCATGGCTGAGTGGGAAAAACATGGAAAAATACTGTGCTCAAGGTTGCTGCTCAGGGGATGTTTTTTTTTATCAGTGGGGACTGCACATGTGGATGAGACAGATGTTTTCTAATGTAACAATCCAATTTGAGTGTTTTGTTTGGTTGCCTTTTTAATGAACGCCAGGTTTCACTTTTTCAGGCATGTCTGAAATCCCTATATAGTCAGGAATGAATTTCACCAACTCAGTAACTAAGGCGAAAAGAAAAAAGTCTTATATTTCACCTTATTATCTGCCTTCAGCTTTGCAATTTGCAGGCAGCATATCTGGCTACATCTGCTTGCTAGACTTTATTATTTCTGGTGATTGATTCTTTTCTCAGCCTGGCTGTGTGAGCAGTAGCAGTGAAAATGGAGGAGCACATGCATTTGGGAACAAAAAGCAGCAAATATCCAATATCATGGGGGTGCCAGCATACTGCTGTCCTGTAAAATATGTGTTAGAATCAGTAAGCATGACAAATGTATATGCACTTGAACATCTCCCAAAGATCTTTTATTTTTATTTTTATTTTTTTTTAGTAAGAGTGGGAGGATTTTTGTCTTTCGCACTTGTTATGCACAAACTCGGGGATGTATCGGGGAGGCATTCACAACTGAAATAGCTTCCAAGTCCTTGCTGTGATAAACAGAGCTGTGATGCTGCTCCGGTGTGTAGTCAACCCAGTGCTACCTGCTTTCACTGGAAGTGATTCATGTGAACCTCAGTTCCTTCCAGCTCTAAATGGAAAAGCTGATGCTCAGGGACCTAATGTGGCTCTCGGGCACTCTCCAGGGAAGGTGAAAATTACTGGTTGGATTGTGCTCTTTTTCCTGTTCCTTAATACCATCAACAATAACTTAATAAGCAGTCAGGTGTACTGACATAAAAGTGGTTCCAACAATTGAAAATATTGCCATTAAACTTAAAAGACCAACAAATGCTTACGGGCTGGTTTTCTAAGACATTTTTCACTTCACTCCAACACAAAGTGGGGGTAACTTGCACTGTTTAAGGTGAAATCACAGTTCTATGAAGCAATAGCTAAATTAATAGATTATCAGGCCTCTGGTTTTCAGAAGTGGAGTATAGGACACTTCTTCATTTCAATAGGCCCTGCCTATGGCCTTTAGCAATAGATGTGGGCTAGTGAAGTATTTTCTTTTGTATGTAAGCAGTAGCAAGTTCAAATCTTATTTTACTTGTTTCACAAGACATTATTTTTTAACTAGCATGGCAGTATGAGAACTTTGTACAAAATTATGGGAAACAAAAGAACACAGAAGTAGGAGACCAGTACAGCAAAGACAAAAGCAGTTACAACTTTATTATTGTTCACTTCGCTTTTCTAAAAGAAGAAAACACTGGAAAAAATTATTGCTTTCTAGGTTGGATTATTTGAAAATAGTTTGATTCTATATTCCCCTAAGTTTTCATTAACTAAAGAATGTTGTAGAAATTTTTAAAGCTTTATGGAACAGAACTATTTTCTTTTTGTAAAAGTGAGTACCTCCTATAAAACTGTGTATTTCAATAAAAAGTGGTTCTAAAGGAATGGAAAAGCATTTCTGTGAGGTCAAATTTTTGTTTGTTTGTTTGTTTTTCGTTTTGAAATTTATCTAATATATTCCTGTGTACTTGCTCAGGATAAGTAGAGATGCAAAGTAAAATTGAATCTGTCTCAGTGCTACTAGAAAAAAAGCATTGAGACTTATGACTGTGCTCTTGTATATCAAACTAATGAATTGAAGAGATAAATAAGAATTTTCATCCAAAATAGATGAAATTTAGCTATACAGAGGTGTAGGTAGGAGAAGTCACACACAGTTACTCTGTGCCTAGACATTTGTCCTTATATTTCACCTGACTTGGTAGAAGGTGAGATCCAAAAAATGCTAGAATTTGTGTAAGCCAAGTCTGGCTAGTGATACCTTGCGGAGTATTCCTGAGCTGCTATGATGAACTGATTTCCTGCCCTTGCTTTCCAACTCACGCTTGCTTCCCCTGACATTTCTCAAACTAGTTCGTAGGAAACTTGGTAGTCTTTTTCTTATCTACCCCAGAAAAGCTAGAAACCTTTCCTATCTTAATTTAATGATTACGATCTGGAAAATCACCTATATGTTGATCAGAAAAGCTCATTCTTTTTTTCTTCCTTGTTCCATTAAAGAATATCCTTTTCCTTCCAGCCAGCAGATCACACTAATCCTTAGCTACCTTCACTAGTAGCTCATCAAGACAGGCAGGACAGGTTATACTTGCATTAAGCCAGAGTGTGCATGAGCTCTGTAAATGGAAATGTGCTAATTTGCATGCAGCCATCTGAAAGTATTCTACCTATTAAACAAGCGATCACCTTTCCTAGGAGTATGCTATGGCCACTTGAAAATGCAGAGTTATGTAACAAAGCCCTGCTGTATCAGAACAATCCCGTTTCATGCAAGGTAAAAGGTGTCTGCTTCTCATCTACCCCTTCACAGTTTTAGGGAGATAATGTGCTGTGGCTATTCCTGCATGGAGATTCAGCAGGGCTTTATTCGCATCTCTTGCAGCTGGTGTGGGAAAGGGCCTGGCTCTGACCTGTCCGTGTAACCACTCGCTCCAGGTGCGTGCAGAAGGTCAGTGCCAGCCCCAGTGCTTTCCGTGTTGTCCCAGTATCTTTAAGCAACAGTTTTGTCTGCTGAGGGAAGAGCCTCGATGGAGAGCAGCGTCATCTGCTCCTTCTGCCTGTTCATGTGCGCCTGGGCCTGCTTTGCTCGTCCCTCCAGCCTCTGAGTCCATTCATGGCGAAGTCTGCAATGGGAGAACAGGAGTTACCCCTAGCAAGCGTGGAGCCAAAGCTTTCAAATGCATCCAAGGCTTTACAGCAATATCCACGCTCACCTCTCTTTCATCACCACAGCACTTGCCCCGTATTTGTTTACCATCTGCACATCTCTCAAGCTTACTGGATTGGGAATGCAGGGGAGAAAGGGATAGTGCTGATGGTATCAGTGGGTGACATTGCTGGATTCCTAATGAGTCAAACAACTGCTGAAATACTGTCATTAGTGTGAAGTGCTCTTTTTTCCCTCTGGGGTATTCTCAAAGCCACACAGAAGGACAATCTTCTTGATAAGGTCATGCAATATATAAATTAAAAGTTACAGTTAAAACTCCCTAAACTTTATTGTAAGGTACTCTGGAGAAGAGAAAGTAGGATTTTAATTAGGTCCTTTTGGTTTTACTTTGAAGAAAGCAATGAAAAATAAAGGGTAACCATTTATGACGCAAAAATCTCTGAAGACCTTATATGTGCTTAATGAAAGGAATTCATGTCACATGCAAGAGGATCCACATAGCTCTAAGATACAAGTATAGTACAGACTGAAAAGGAAGTCACTAGGGACCACCATAAGATCTTTGCTGGCATGGTCATTTTCCAAAGAAAATCACGTTATGAAACACCTGACCCAGCAATGCTATAGGATTAGATGTCACATGCTAGTGCCAAATGAATCATGGAATACACTTTTTTTATATGCTACATTTGATGTACTAATAACAGCTAAAAAATGCATCTGACTATAACTGTAGCTATTTTACGTGAATATTTATTATTTTGACTTCTGAGTTTGTTTGCAAATTGGATGTTACATTTTTCCCTTTTAGTATACCCTGCCTTGACTTCACTACTCCTGTGAAAGTGTAGTCAAGACTCAAAAAGTCATTGCAATTAGTTAGGAAAATATGACATTCAAAGTACTGCCTTTTCACTATCTCTCCTTGTCAACTAGCATCTTAGGATGACTCACACTTAAAGTCATCCAGTTCTCCCAAGCGCCAGTTATATGAGATAGTGGCCCTATGAATTTTAGAATGGCAGCATCAGTAACTTTCAAAGGTATTTCTTTTCAAGTATGGAACACTTTGTGAACATCTTTGGCTTTGGTCAAGTGACCTTGAATGAACTGGCCTGGGTTTGTTTCAGTTGCGACCTGAACTAAGTACTATATATTCAAAATTCTTGCGGTGCCTTTTTTTTTCTACTCAGAAAAGACTATGTAAAAACAAATTTATAAAGTTAAAAAATATTGTTAATACACCTGCAATGGCAATTGCTTTGAGATGTCTGTTTGTGGGTGGCTTATTGGACTACTGCAGCGACAAACATCACCAGTGCAGATGAACACTTTCTTAAGACTTGCTAAATGCTGTGTCTGTCTCCCAGCAACCTTCGTGATCTGGAATCGGGCATGACACCGTCTACCTGGAGCAGAATCCTGACAACAGGACTCTCCACACTGGGACATGAGGCCTGTAGAGGTCTTAGTTTCCACAGCTGTAAAATGACTATCTAGCTTTTATCTTGGGCATCAGGAACACAGTTTCTGTGACTTTGCTTAAAGAAACAATCCTTCACTGGCACATTTCAGTTTGTTGAAATCAACATAATTGAATATTCCCATTTTGAGAAAACTTTAAGCAGGAAATCAGCTTTGTGGGCTTCAGGTGGAAACTCCATCTGACTAAAAAAGACAAAATGCACACACCTTTCCCATTCAGTTGTTAGTGAGAGTGTGATCCTGGCGCAACAAGTAGAGCTGGCATTTGAACCAGTACTACACAATGCAGTGGGCTATCTCTGCCAAGGCTACAGCTCTTTTAGCTGGTACCTCTTGTCTTATTCTGGGGGCAAAAATGTTCAAATAATCTTGTTTTTTTTTTTTTTTTTATAAAACAGGATTGTTTTTGAAATGTGTTCCATGGATTTGGAAAAACAGGCTATATCATATATAGCTGTGATATAGAGGCTGTTAGACATGATAAAGGTACTGTGGATTTCCTTGTATTTCACAGTAATGGGTGGGTTTTCCTGTTCCCTTAACATGTTTTTCTATATTTGCTATACAAGTTCCAGGTAAAAATCCTGGAATTTTCTGGCTGTCACAAGCCATCGTGCCAGAGTGTTTTAATTTAATATGGTTGTGCTCCAAGGCCTTTGAAGAATGCTCATGAGGTTCAGGGGTGTCTGAGTTTCCATACCAAAGAGCCATGGAAATATGAGACAAACAGCTGTGAGAGGAGAAGTGCCAAAGATCCAGAACACAATCTGTGCTATGAATAAAGCAGTACGATAATGAGTTACCTTATTTCAAAGCATGTGATAATGTGGCTGCTTTCTTGTGCGAAAGGAAAAATGACACTTACTTGTTCAAGGCGCTTTTGCTTAATCTAGACTCTTCACCCTCTCGCTGCTTAGTTTGTTCTTGAATGATCTTTTCCCAGAAGTTCTTCAGCTCTTCTTTATCGTAACCAGCCATCTTGTGGCGGTTAAAGTTGGCGTGCTTGCTCATTTTCTGAAAAGCAATTTGGAGGTCAGAGCAGTCAGGAGCCTAACCTGAGGCAGACACTGTGTTACTGAGCCCTTTGCAATTTCTTTCTCATAAAGTGCTATTAAAATAAAGTATGCTACCTGAGCAGAATAGGCAACTGATGCTTACGCTGCCTTGCAGCAAATATCAGACATTGAAACAGGCCTGGGGTGAAAGTTAAATAGTACGCCTATATTTTTAGTGCAGAGTAATGACTAGGCATGGCACAGTTCTCGGAAATATTGTGGAGCCCTCAGAACGAGAGAGGTTTTAAGTGGTATTGCAAGAACTTAGGAGAAATACTTTAATATACAGTATTACCCTCGCTGGATTTTAGATGATATGTTCTGAAGGTTTTTCCCTTTTTCTTCCTCCTGGAGTTTCAAAGGAGATCACAGATAGTTGTTATTCAAAGGAAATATGTTGCTCTTAAATGATTCCTATTATTAGTGCAAATGGTATCAAGCACAAACTACGTAGGGGAATTACAAATCTAAAATTGAAGCACACAGAGTGCAAAGCACAGGGGAGCATATTATGGCTTTGTTCTTTCTTTTATCAAAAAAATCTGGCTTAACTGTTAAAAATAGAGTTTGTTAAATTTTAGAGATGAGATCCAATAAAGGAGAGAAAGGGCAGAAATGAGAGGAATTTCTCCTTCCTAAATGCAAAATATTCAAATGTGGAGGACATTGAAATTCTCAGCAAGTCTAAGGAAATAGCTCATTTCACCAAATATGCACTTGTTACTAGACTTTAATGGTACTTCGAAAAGCTAAAATCTGTTGTTTATTCCCAAAGGAAATTAATGGGAAAAAAATACATCATATGTTCTATTTGTTACTTTGATATGAAATTAAATTAGGTACCATCAGGCCCTCACACTCTTCAGCAAACCCAAGCCTGAAACAGAATTTGCTATATCAGTTTCCTGCAATAACTCACTCCTCCAGGTAGAAGAATGGGATGATGGAAGGAAAAAACAAAGCACGCTTCAGAGCTTTTTGCAAATGGAGGAATATATACTTCGGATTTCTGGAGAAATTCTTTTGCTTTCTTGCGTTTATCTGCATCCGGGTCACCCCTAGATATTTTGCCAGCTGTCCAATTTGTAATTGCTGATGAGATCAGCATAGACTCTGATATGTTCTTGTGAGTCTGCTTTTTAGACAGGGTCACACTTTATGAGCTATCCTTAAGAAGGACCAAGCAGGCTATGCTAATGTAGATCAACCTGGACAAAACAATTTGTCATGCAATGCAGATATCAGATGACCAGAAAAAAAGAGAGAGTCGTATATAACAGGAAGGCAGACTTGTATAAAATATTGTATTTTAAACTGCAGACAATTTAAGGGAACGCGTAGGAAAGATCTTGGAGGTGGTTTTGTTTCCAGGGCAAAATATTTTGAATTTGCCAAAATTTTTGCTTTTTTTTTTTGAGAAAGCCCCAAAAGAAGAAATAATTTTGTCAAAATATCTTCTTTTCTCTGCCTGATGAAACGAAAAAACTTGCTTACCAAATTTTGTCAAAATATCTTCTTTTCTCTGCCTGATGAAACTAAAAAACTTGCTTACCAAAACCAAACATCTCTCTAGTTTCCAGATGCGGAATTTTTTCCACAGAAAAATCCATAGTCCTTAAGACCAGCACAGTCCAACTGGAGTAGTAAATGTGTGAGCTGGTGTGCACACAGGTCATATACTCCTGGGTGGAGTTTCAGGCATGTCTGAGTGGTTAGTATTCTGGTCCTCTTTACAGCAAGGTTAGCAAGAGCTGTAACACCATCAAGCAAATGTCTACTCTTTCTACCACTGGTGTCCTGAGATGTGGTAAATGCAGCCTAGCAAGGTAAAGAGGAAGTTGCTACACTGTTATGGACAGGGCAGTTTGATTAACTACTATCTTTTCCTAAATGTGATTTGTATGTCAATGATGTGGATTAAATGAGAATAAAGGTAGTCTTTCAGTAATCTTTTGTCTCACTGTGAAATACTGAAATAGCAGTAGTGTTCAAGACTTCCTCTTACAATGAAGATATGTATATCACAGACACACTGGAATATGCTCTGACTGTGTCTTAATTTGATAGCTTTGAACAGCATTAGGAAAAGTCTGCGGTAATAACTTGTTACAGCAATTGATGGAATATGATTATATCATCTTTCCTGGACCAGCAGGTCACTGAAGTCATTGCATCATTTAAAGACTCTTCCATGAGTAGCAGCTGCCCACTTGACACTCTTCAGATAATTATCCTCTTGCCTGAGAAGCCAAGAGCAACTTGCTGACAAACTGTCTGAGTAGGTTGTCCTCTAAACCCTATTATCCTTTGTCTTGTGTAAGAGCCTGCCATAACAAATTAACCTTTTGTACCAGCTTTTATGGTTATGCTTAAGCTTTTATGCTTATGATAAAGCTTTTATGATTACTAAACTTCTAGAGGTTCTTCAAGTGGTACAAAACAGCCTTACAGTCTTTATCTGAAGTATAAATTGGTGAGATTTTGCGGAGTGCTTCAGGATTTTGGGTGCCGCTGTCTTCGGCTGATCTACTCAGAGGCATTCTGTTGGACAGGCTGGGTACCCGAAAGAGGGAGGCGTTTCTGCAAATGTTAGTGCAGCTTGATTCTGGCACTCTTCAGAAAGTAGGGGAAATTGACATGATAATATTTCCCAGGAATGTCTGCGATAGTGAATGTTTCACATGCCATCACCCTGAAGCTCTTGCTAAGCAGACTCTTGATACAGGACTTTGCGTATGATGGTGTCTGGCATTAGCAGTCTCTATTTCTCTGTGATACTTGAAAGTATCCTTTCTGTGAGCCCGATATATATGGATTCAAACATCTATGTACAGAAAGATTAGAGTTCATGTGTTATAGAAAACATTTTTTCAGGAATATAATAATGAAAGATAAGCATCAATAACACTACTATAAACTCATAATGATTCATTCAGAGAGTTTGGATGTCTGTGATTATTATTTACAGGCTGAAAGTTTATGTTATGAAAATATCACCAAACACATTTCCTATGAAGGACCATGCTGGTGCAAGGCATAGTCCCTTACTGTATCTTCAGGTAAGACAGCTAGAGAGAGAATATTTTGGTACAAATTATGTGGACTTACCTGTACATTTGAAGTGCAACAGGTTAGTTTTGCTGTGAACAAAGTTGATAGAACATTTAAATAGAGGTAAAACTTGTTTTTTGCTGAAGCAGCTTATCTATTAGTTATTTCTGAAACTCAGCTGTCAGAAATACAATCATATGTTTATGAGAGGTTCCGTAGAGTATTGGTTATAGATAACAATTAATTTATGTGTTCATGAAGTGTTAACTCATAGACAACATCTATTAAAAAAAAAGTGACAGCAAATATAATTGCAGGCACTACAGGAAAAAAATATCTTATGTTATAAGTCATGTGGCCATACAGTAATCGGGAAGACAGGTTATCACTCATGATACAGAGATAGCATCTGCAACAAAAAAATGAGCTATGCCCTAGACCATGTTTAAAGAAAATTAAAGTGTGTATTAATAGCAGATTTTCCTCATCAGGTTTCTCTTGTGAAAAGGAGAAAAAAAATGCTGCTAACTAGGATATGCACAACCTTTTTCAAGATCCACAAAATTAATATAGAAACAGACAGTGGAACAAACCCTTTTCTTTTAAACTGTTCTATAGGGCAAACATACTTTGGGAAAGTGTAAATCAGCTGTTTCCAAATGCTCTGGTCATAGCCAAACTGCACATATGGGATTATAATAACTTCATACAACCTCCACAGAGATCCTGAAACAGGTTCAACATATATCTAAATTCTCCTCTCCAACATTTAAAACTGCATTTGTACTTTGGAATCTATGACAGAGTAAATTTTTAGAATGAAAAATAATTTTCCTGTGATTTTGAATTAAAAAATGTTATTTTAGTAACTATTAGGTAAAATAAGCAAATGGAAAAAAAATCATTTTTTCCCCAATTTTATTTTTTCTGTGAAAAAATATATCTTAAGCCAGCCATCTATGAGATATAGTACTTAAGCCTACAATTAGAAACACTGAAAATCTTTTTGCTATTTTCTAAGAAATATTTTACCATGTCCAATAAAGCTGTTGATAATAAACCATTTTGAGAAATTTTGAGAAAACCTCAAAGTCACTTTTAATCTAAATGATTTATAATAAAAAAAAATCATTGATTTGGTTTCTCTAATAGAAAGAAACAAGCCAGCCATGTTTTCTTTTTCATTGGAAAATATTGTAACCAGGAAGATGAAAGAACATTAAAATATTTCTAAAGTTTATTTCATTTTTTCTTGTTTTGAAATAACAGAATCTTTGACAAGAATTATTTTATTTAAATTTTTAATTTTTAAACATTTCCTTTGTAAAATATAGCTTTCCTTTGTAAAATGTAGCTAAATTTAACTCTTTCAAAGAATCTGATCATTCAACCATTTTGAATGTTGAACATGAACACTTATGTTTGGAAAGAAATTTCCTAGTCAATTAGGGTTTTTTTTGGATTCTATTTTAAACAGTGGAAAGATTGTCTTTTATTTCAGCTGGGATCAGTCCCTAAGGTCATATCATGTCCTGAACTATTTTATCTTTCTTGGTCACTAATTAATCTCCTATTCCTTTTGCCCTTTGCTGAGGTTTGTTTACATATACACAGAACGTTTTCCATCAGTGTAAAAATGCTATTTTAGAATAGTGCACAGGCTCAAAATCTCTTTTTCTTTTTTTTTTTTTTAAAAAATGTTCTAAAATGTTTTAAATTATGCTTATCTGTTGAAAGTCTTCTTGCTCATTAATTTAGTTAATGACTTATTTTTCCGCTGAAGTATATTTAACTAAATACACAAATTCTAATAGCAGTACACCAAACTGACATGGGAATAAACATCAGGTTAATAATGGAAGTTAGAGTGAAACAGAATAGAGGCAGGATACCTCTGAGATTTTATAAATCAGACAGGATCAGATTATTTGCCAGTAAAATATACAGTAATATAGAGAATTCAAGGTCATGAAGAGAGAAGAAGAAAGCATTATTTAAATCTACATATACTAACAAAAATAAAATAAATGTATGTGCAGGTATATCTAGGTGAGTTTAATAATCAAGATAGGAAGAGAAAATCTTATTTTGGCCAAAATACAAAAATATAAATGCTTACTTTGATGGTATAGTAGCTTCCTCTTCTGTCAAAGTTAGGTTTTCTTGACTGATTACTGAATAGTGTCAGTTTTACCTCTGGGTTCCCCTTTTCTAGAGAACTCCACCTGCCAGGAGTAACTGATGAAATCTTTTCCTCAATCACTCATTTTAATTTAGAAGTTGTGACATATACTATTTTGAATTGGTTTTATGGCAGGGAAAAAAAAAAAGCCAAATCCCACAGTCTTATTTTGTGAGGTGGAATGGTCAGGCAGGGAATGACCAGACAGTTACTGGGCACAAACTTCGAATGCCACATTTGATCCCTGCTATAATTTTTGGCAGGTGTCACTGATGTCATAAGCTGGCTCTGGAGAAACAGTTATTCTTTGACAAATGCAGATCCCTGGAACATAACTGCTATATGACTTAGAAAAATTTGGTACTCTCCCCTACAAGAAAATGGATAGATCTGAACAGAACAAGTTGAATAACACAGCTCATTTCAGGTCTGTGTCACTGTGTGACTAACAGATAAATATATACTTTTTCTCCTTTTGAAGTGCTGCTCTGTAGGAGCACCTGGTAGGCTGCATGACAGGATTCCAGCTAAGCTGCTAATACTCTGAATAGCGCAGGAATCTGGACCCAGATGGTTGCTAGCTGGGATCATAGTATATATAATTTGTTACAGAATTTAGCACTTCCACTTTCTCGAGTGGATGCTACCCCGCTCCGTTAGTACCACTGAGATGAACAGAGACATGGGGGAGTAATGCGCTACCTATGCTGACAAAAGGAGGAAGGCTGTGGGGGACCCCTTTTTCTCAGCAACCTGACTAAGTAAACTTCTGCTCCATTTTGAAATGTTTCTGCCTCCAGATAGTTCCAGTAAAAGATTGCTCCAGAAATGTCATTCTCAATGCACTTTGAATTTCTTTTAATTTCCATCATAAATTTATTCAAGAGGAAATTTCCCCTCCCATCCCAGGTATATATATAGAAGAAATCATCTCCCCTCTTTGTTTTGCTAAGATAAATCAATCAAAGCCTTTGAACTCTTCCCATATCCATTCTCTTGATAAGTCTCATGGCCTTTCTTTGCACCTGCTCTGGTTTTAATTCAGTCTCATTGAACATGTGTAATAAGAACTGTATGCAATATCTCAGCTGAGTACTAGTACTTTAACACTGTGTGGCTGTTTCCTTATTTTGATTAGAAATAAATATCTGAAGTGTCCTAGAATCACATTTATCTTTTTTTCAGAGAAGTATCATGCTCATAAACACTCTCTAATCTGCTAACACACCCACCTAGTTCTCCTCATTTATTTTTTCCAGCTGATAAGCTTCTGCTTATAGCAGAAATGTTAATTAGATCCTAAGTTCATGACCTGTCTTTTGTGTTGTTTTCTCTATTTCTGTCCTTTCAGACACCTGTTTCCTTTGTATCTGATATGCAGTCCTCTGTGCTGATGACAGCCTCCCATTTTTGTGTTATCTGGAAAACTTCTTTAACATTTTGTGCCAGGTGCCACCGCTCAAAACTGTAGTAACACCACTTAAAAAGCAGTAAGGCAACACTTGAGGAACTTCACTTGGAATCTTTTCACAGACAAGTAGCTTCTGCTGAAAGAAGACATGTTATCTGATTTTTGCCAGTTCTTATCCACTTCTATGTCTTGTATCAGATTTCATTTTTTATAGCTTATCTGGTAATTTTCTGTGTGGCACTGCATTAAATATGTTACTGAGATTGACAGTTTATTTGGCCCATGTTTATCTGCCCCTGCTCATCTTGTCCAAGACAGGCTGCGAGTTAATGTGCCATGACTGACCATTGGCAAACTGGCTTTACATTGTCCCATTTGCCTTAAGACCTTTATCTATGGAACCTGTCAAAGTATTTCTGGAAGTCTTATGGGGTGCAAGGTCAAGTCAATGGCTCTATTTGAAATGTGTCAGAATATGGCTATAACACAGTAGGTTTTACTCTAGTTCCCTGTCAATGCCTAAACTTTGGATGAGATTCACAGGCAGAGGTAATATCTTTTCTTAGATCTGCTGGTAGAGTTGGGAAAAATGCACAAGGTCTGAAATAGAAGCAGCAAACTTCTGGGCTAAATACCAGTTTAGAACAAGTGCTCTCCACTTAAATAGACAAACCTCAATGAGACCATCAGAGGGAAAAGTTGATTACTCTCAGGAAAGAGAAGAAGATAGTAAAGGAAAGGGTGATAAGGGTCACCTTAACTCTTGCAATAAAAAGAAACAGATTATTTATTGCTTGGTGAATGTGGGAGAAGTCAGCAAATGGAGAGAGTGCAAGATTATGATATGCCATTAAATGTCCACACTGAGGTCACAGTTTAGATGAACTGCATTATTTTTTCCACTATCTAACTATTCAATAAACAACAGTACCGTGAGTGGAACATAGCCATGAAATGTAACACGAGGCTTGCAGGTCAGAGAGAGCAAATAGCTGATTCTGGATGCTAGGCAAATGCCCAAGTCACTGGTGATGGAGTCAGACTCTTACAATCTCTCCTCTTGAAGAGACAGAGTCAATAACATTCCTGTTTAATACGCTGTATGACTCAGAGAAGATATTTGCACTTTCCTACAATATTGCGTATATTGCCTAGGAACTATTGTAGACATTTTTTTTTTCATAGTATGAGAGAAAAGGAATTTCTCTTGAAAATTCTTGATTTCATTGAGGCATTGATGTAAAACAGATCTCAAAATGCTGTTTGTATTTTGGGTAGCCCTAAGTGTGAAATGCCCAAATTCTTCTTGTCTGAGAATTCACCATAGCCTGTTGTACAATTTCAGTAGTGTGTACTGGCAAAAATGAAAAAGAAACCATAGGCAGAGTACTAGGCCACAATTAAATGAACTATTTGGGGATCTGTGGTCTTCATAATGAAAATGCATTTCAGACTGAGACTTAGCATGCAAGATTTTGTTTGATACCTAATATTGAACAGCAATATAGTCTGTACTGGTCCTTAGGTGGCCCAGAAATCAACTGCATGAATATTATGTGGCTTCAAAAGCTGTACAGGTTTATTCTGTAGTCTTGTCATACAAATAAATATTTTGAGTAAATTATTTCCATTTTAAAAAGCATACAGACACCATTGTGAATTTAGAGCCTTGTAACCTAACCTGATAGTTTCACTTAAGTAATCAAAAAGTCTGCAGTGAGCCTCTCTAAATTTCGCTCTAAATTTAGTTTCATTTGCCTATTTGTACTGATTTAGAATTGCTAATAGCTCTCATATAGTGTTTCCTTGCACTGAACTAAGCTTTGTTATGAGAGATCTGGTTTTGGACCCTGTATGCTTTTGCTCTAACATCAATCTTCTCATTCAGTAAAGTTCAGTGCTGAGAGATTCCCACAGTCCTAGATCGTCAATGGAACCCAGTGCCATGGGATTAACCTAAACAACAGGATTCTTTCCTATATCTCTTTCCATTTCTTTTTCTTAAGACACAAAATATAATTGGAATTACATTTTTAATCTCTTCTTCAGAATTATACTTGTGACAAATATGTCTTAAATAAAGGCTAACTTTCCCACATTATTCATTGGACTGCAGAGATAAGTCTTCTGTATAGTCAAAAAGACTGAATCACCTGTAATTCTTTCATTATATACTCTGGATAGAGTGCTTTCCTTTTGGATCCTGTTACTGAAACGTATACATAATAGTATCCTGGAATCAATGATGTGATCAATGAGACAGACTTTGCTTCTTATCAGAGGCAGGGGACAAGAAAAGGAATCTATCCTTTTAAGTGATAACTAGACATGTAATTAGGAGTTAGTTCACAGTTTTGGTGAGATTCAAATCTTGTGGCCTCTCTCCAAGCAGAGATTTTTTTTTTTTTTTTCTGATAAAATGATTGAACAGTGTATTTTTTGATAGTTGTTGAGTTTTAGGCTGTTTAGTGTTGAGGGCACCCCCAATACTAGGGTTGGCGGAGTCTCATGTGGACATGTGTTCCACTTTCTCAGTGTGGAGTCTGTGCTACTAAGAGCTGCAGTCATTAACAGATCTATAAACATATGACTCTCATCTCAGTGCCCGAGATACACTTAGGTATGTGGATGAGAAGAATTTTCTGTCATCTGAGTGTGTGAAGGTATACCTTACTCATGCCAGGCATCTTAGGAAGGTAGAACACAACTGAACATGTTATACTCTCCCTACAGTCAGTAGATTGTGATACACTATGTGGTCAGTTGTGTAGAAACCCTTATCAAACCTAGGAACCTAAAAATAGGTTCCTAACCCAAGTGAATTTCCCTGCAGCATCTGGGCTCACAACAAGAACAAGGGCTTGTGGCAGTGGGCTAGAATCCAAATGTGAGAGCACAACTAGTAAATGATATAATGCTGTCTGGTTCTGCTGCTTAAGGGAGGACTAGACCGATGCCAAACAAAAGTCTAAGTAGTGAAAATGTCTAGAATGAAAGACAACCCACAAGGCCTGCAGGCCCCATAAGAGAGAGAATTCGGCCCTCAGAGAGGAAATGAAAGGATGTATTATCGAGAAAAAGGAAGAAAAAGAAAAAAGAGAGAAAAAAGAGAATTCCAGATTTTAAAATTAACAAAAAATAGAGGGACAAATATAAATTCTGTCACTATAGAAATAGCTTTTCAAAATGTTTTGATCAAATCTGATTTGGCAATCTGATTTTATCAGATTCAGTGTAGAGCTGTATTGCCGGAACTCAAAAACTGGCTGTCCTATTTCAAGGAAAGGAAACTTATAACTGCCTGAATAGGAGGCTATATTGAGGTACCTCATTCATTCAAAATATACTCCTAATAACCTAATAACTCTCCAAAGTAGATAAGCGGTAACTGGATACCTGCAATCCTGCGAAAACAGACAGGGTAGGTGAACCTATACTTTAGCTAACAGTGAGAAAGAAAGCGTATAAGAATTCAATAAGAACTGATTCACAGATTATAATTTTATTTGTATTAACATCCAGTTATAAGAAACATTCAGTAGCTCAACAAAGTAGTGCAATATTTGTCTTCCTCATTAATTAGTTAATCTGCAAAAAGGAACCACCTTTCTGTTTTCTCCTTTTGGTTTTAAGCCAGGTCCCCTTTGTGTTACTTGCAATCTTTTTATTTAAAAATATTTCAGAAAATTAAATTATGGACAAAAACATTAAAATCTATAGTACATGATAATCAATTTTGAGCTCCCTATTTCTTACTGTATTTATACACGCTCCCTAGAATTTCTCCTTTATTGATTTATATTATCTTCTATCAAAGGACTGTAAGCTGTTGAGCATGCAAATCACCTTTTACAAAATACATTTACCATAGTCACCCTAGTCTTAATGGTCTCCTTGGCCCTTCATGTATACTGTAATATAAATAATGCTTCTGTTATTAAACTTAATTTCTTTTTCTCACTATTTAAATACTAGCTTGATTTTAAATATTTGATCTTTTTAGAAATATTTGAGGATTTACATGCATAGGCAAATCACCACAATCTCTGATAACTATTTGAATGTTATTTTAGGCCATGGCAAATGCCAAGTGTCTTGAGTTTGCTTGACATTCAAGAGGACCAGTCTAAGGCAATTATTATATTAGTAAGTAGTGCAACACAATAAAAAGTAAAGGAAGAAAAAAAAGAAAGAGAGAAGAATTTTATAGATCATAATGTTTGATGGTGATGTTCTATATATTCCAGGCTCTTTAGCTAGTGTACATCTCTATTTCAGCTCTGCTCTAGGCTTAATTTCCATTATGAGATGGTGTGTATTGTATCTGGAGTGTTTTCAGAGCACATGTTTTGTTTTAACCCTTAAGCTACATTTTGTGGTCGGAAGTGTGAATCAGAGTCTAGTAAAGGAAGACAGTTAGGAAATTCACTTCCAAAGGGCTCTTCAGATCCAAACAGCACTACTAAAGTATAAACAGCATAAGTATATATGAATTGCTGTTAGTGATGGACTTAGAACGTGGATCCACAGAGTTACAATGAATCAGGTGATGTGCAATAACTTCCTAACCATGGCAATACCTTTATTTATCTAAGCACTTGAGATGTTCTCTCTCTTTTTTTTTTTTTTCCAAATAAGCAGAGCTAATTCAAATAATGAAATATATAAGAACATAAACAAGGGAAGAATATTGTCTTTTGACTTATGATTAATACTTCTTTTTCAAGGGAAAGCTATGACATTGTAAGTTAGTCTGGGCAGAGCTCTACCAAGTACACCTAGGAGCAGAAATAAAATGGCAGGGAACTGGATTAAATGACCTTTTAGGTCTTTTCCATTTATGAATTTTATGGTTCTATATCCCTATATATTTGCTTGCTTTTTCTCCTTTTGTGACAGATAGGCTGAAGTGAGGCAGATAAAATTCATTATGTGAGGCATAAAATTCGATATGGGAAGTATCAGGATAAGTTTTTTTTTTTTCCCTGTGTGTAGCATTTCACAACTTGAGAGATGTAATATGCATTTTCTAGTTTTTTTTTGTTATTCTGGAAGCTGAGTATAAGATAATACTTATAAATATAGTGAATATAATTGAAGACCTGGTCTGGACTGATGAGTCCGGCACCACTAAGACCTGTCATGAGCAAAGTCAGATTTTGAAATGTCTGGGTCCAGGGAAAATTAGCCTCTGCCAGAAAACAGTCCTACCTGGCAGTCCTCTTGTTTTTGACTGTATATATATGTTATAGCCTATAATAATACTGCACAGATTTACAGTTACTTTACCAGTTCCCCATAATTTGCATAGCTTCTTTATGGGATCTGGCTAATGCTTTGCCTCGAAAATTAGAGACCCCTTAGCTGACATTGTCTGGATATCTCGGGCTTCTAGATATTACAAACACAGATTGGCTATGTTAACTTCTCCAATGGTAACAAAATTTGTTTTCTTGTCAGCTCTAAGCTACAGAAATCCCTTCTTCCTCTGGCAAGACTGCAGTGAGATGTACCACAGTCAGGAGCCTTGCTATGATTGGCCACGTAGGCACCATATCCTCTCTGAAGTGGTTCAGGCTCTCTTACTTAGTTTCTCTTCCTTTCAAACTAAGCAATAGATGTCTCAAGCTAAAGAGTAATTTGGTGCCAGCAGCTGATTTGTTGGCTTTTGTGCCGCTCATTGATTTGTCTCTTCTCTTAAAATCTTCAGAAGTTCTTCACTCTGAAACTTACTCCTTTATTTCTAAATATTCAGAAGACCTTAGAATTTTTTTCCCTGTGTCATTCTCCCTTTCTGATTTTATTTAATGTTATCTGTTTGTGCTAGATTTAAGATAAGAATCACAGATTAATTTACTTAAGTAAGATTAACTTACACTCCCCTAAGCACGTTCAAAATTCCTGCCAATTTGTAGTATAACTACATGACCCACCCTGGCTCTATCTAAACACAATGGCCACCACCATCCTGCCCAACTACTCATCACCTTGCTCATGCCAGATGTTAGCTGAGATGTTCTCTCCCTGAGGTGTTCCGTCTATGCAGCCCAAATGTATGAAGATCTGAAGAACAGGTCTGTGCTCACACAGGTCAGGCTTAGGGAGAGATCTCACTAGGAGCTTGGCTGTCCAACTGCTGAGGGATTCTGGAGGGCAGACCAACTCTGTGAGGGAGTAGAGAGGTGAGGGGGTGACCTCCTCAGCCAGCCTAACGGAGCTGAAAAACACTTCTACCAGCCCATGTTATCTCAAACATAAGGAAGAACATAGGTCTCGATCTTTCTAGTGCTCTCCTTTGCTTTCTCTGGTCTCATTAATAAACTGCACATCATGTTTCTCTCTTCAGACGTAGTTGGGGTTTTGTCCCAGTTATCATCTACTTTAATACAACACCTAACCCCAGGAGTTTAGGAGAAAAAGGATAAAGTACTAAATACTTTTAAATAAGCAAAACATCACCTGAGAATGACAGGGATAAAAGCATCCACAAATGATGCCCACTTAAGGGAACAAAACGTTAATTATTGAATTGGATGTTTCTAGCTGGGGAAGAGCTAGAGCTAAGAATATTTGTTACTGGCTTTTGAGCAAATATAGAAAGGCAGCATTCTTTTGCAAGAATGTACTTTAATTAAGGTGACAGTCTGAAGACCGAGATAAAATAGTTTATATCATAATTTCATCTGTGTTCCAAAAGGTGCAGGTAATATCTAGCAAAATATCATTATCTGATCCTTTCTTTCAAGGCAGAGAATGCTACTAAGATGTTGTGCTGGGGTTTATGAGGATAGAATCTGTCTTTCAGAAAAGAAATATTACTGCAGAAGTGAAAGCATTTTGGTAACTATAGAAATAAAAGAGTTTGGGAGCTCTAGAGTCCAAGCCTTGGATAGTCAGCCTGGTGGGATAGCCTCCTTCTGACAGTTTGATAGCTGATAGGTGAACACAACTTCAGCTGGTGCCAGTCTTATTCATCTGCTCCTGCATTCTAGAGTGTTTTGTTTAGGATTCCCTGTGGCATTTTGAAGCATAGGTTCTTTTCAGCTTCTGTTACAGAAGAAATTTTGTAAGAAAAGAGAATAAAAATATAATAATAGGGAAGAAGACAAAGGTCATAATTATCAAGGCTTCTGATGAATGCAAAATTCTAAATTTTGATCATTTCTGCTTTCATCTCACTTACGATCCATTTTCACTTCTTTGGAGCGTGCTATGAAGGTGAATGTGGAGGCAAGGATGTGAAATTAATGTGTCCTATTTCACAAAATAAGAGCTCCTCAGGTGACAACAAATGTCATTTTTTCAAATACACTGTAAAGGAAATAATAATACCACAAATCCTTAGAGAGCTTTGAAGATCACTTGTAGCATTTCAAATTATATGGAGGAAAAAAAAAAAAAAAAAGTTAGATGAAGATTGCTTTGCAATACTTTGGCAGAGAAGTCATTGCTATCTGTGTAGGCTTGTTTGTTTTGACAAATCTAACATTTTCAAGGAGATGTAAGCATACTGCAGTAATTTCTTTAACGGTGGACACGCTATCTATAAACTATCCCAGAAGCAAATAGTTGCAACCATATTTAAGAACAGACAGAAAAAAAAAAAGCAAAAATAACAAATGAGCTTGTATGAATGCATAAA
>VZSV01000191.1:496051-525866 GCA_013398735.1 Nothocercus julius
AAAGAGAACACTTCTGAACTCCTAATGACTTAATTCTTAACTTGTCTTGAAAGAAGAAGGAGAGCAGAATATTAATTAGATTGCCCTCATGGAAGGAAGAATATAGACTGTCAGACCATATGGCAAAACAGACATTCTTTGTAGAAAAGTGTTGTTTTGAGCATCTTACTTCTTCATGTTAACACATGTTAGATCACTATTAGTTAACATGTTTTTAATCAAATTTGCTGTAGGCTGCATTAGGGGTAAAATGTTTACAGTTGTGCAGATGGAGCTCTAAGTCAATCCATTTTCCCTGCTGTGGGCAACAGCTGAATTACCAGTGTCTGTACAAAAGCAGTTATGTCGACTAAAATTCCCAGTACAGGCAAGAAATAGGAATGAGAAAGAGTAGTCTGTGCAACACATCCCTGCTGGCCATGAACATCTGCTGTTTTTCATAGATCTATTTCACTGCCTGTGTACAGGCCAGTAAACCAGAAGCTCTTCCATGTGCAGAAGTATGTTGTGAGATACATCCCATAAACAGATACCTCAAACTTCCAGTGTTAGGATAGTCAGACAACCCTTATTATTTCCTTGGTTCCACTCTTGCATATGGAAAAGTGTTCTTGGAAGTAAAGAAATCAATATCTGCCAAATTTGGTTTCTCAAAAGATCACTGAATATGTTAAGAATTAATAAAACAGCCAGAACCCCATATTGTTCCATAAACTCCAGATACCCATCCATACTAGGGCTTCTACCAGCCCATCTTAAGCAGTGCATCTTAAGCAGCTTCCTAGGACTGACAGAAAGATCATTTTTACCTTTGGTTGTTGCTTTTAAGGCATTAGGTCTTGAATTGTCATAAGTGACAGTAAGTCATGTGCATTTTAGCCTTTGCTTTCAGTAACGTAATAGCTCTGTTATATCTGCCAGAATTCCAGACTAGACTCTTCTCTAGAGTTTCAACATATGAAATGTGGCAAAGATTAGAATTGTGCATGTTCTTGGCAAAACTCTAGCTACACATGCAACTCTTTAAAGTGTAAAGCAAACATGCTGATCAGCTAGTTATTTACCATAATAAGCTCTGAATGTGAGCATTGAAAATTAAGGCAGCTTTGTTTTGAAGTATTAAAACTCTGCATGTGGATGATGCACTTTCAAAAGAATTCTTCCAGCCAATAATAACCCCTATAAATATGCTTTTCATTTGTTAGGAAATGGCATATGCTAAAAGTTGGAATTTGTTTTGAAGTATACATTTATTCACGCATGGTTATAGTAACTATACAGGTGAAAATACTGAAGATGCAAACTTTTAAACCATAATTCAAGAGAAAGATAGCTGGAAAAAAAAATCAACCTCTTTACACATAACTCTATGAGACAGTTTTAATTTTATCTTTTCAGTATCTGAAAGAGAAGAACATTAACAATAAGTTATAAAGCTAGACATCATGTTTACAAATAAGATTTTTTACTTCCTCTGGAAGAACAGACCATTTGGTGTTAAACAAGAGATCAAACATTGAAAGTAACAAGGCTATCTCAGGATGCAGGAGCTTTTTTTCTCTTTTTTTTTTTTTTTTTTGGTTGGGGGGGGTGCTCTTTCCTTCAGTTCCCAGGAAAAAGCTGTGTCTCACTAACAGGCAGACAGGCAGGGCAGCACCCTGAGGTCCTCCCCATCTCTGCAGATGGTCACTTCATGAGATCCCTAGCCAAACCTTTCTGGTGCGTGCTAGAGGAGCTGCCAAAGCAGGGTAAGCAGGGAAGGATCAGTGAGAAGGCAAGGTTCGTGCTGAAGACCCATCCCTTCAGACCTCGATCCAATCAGGCAGATTTTCTTTTGTGGGACCTGAACAAACAGAAAACTTCCTTTTAAATGGCTGTAAATTAAACAGAAACAAGAATGATTTGCCTGGGTTGTTTGAAGTCCTTTATTGCTCTAAACTGCTTCCTTTCAGGCTTCCCAGAAGCTACTTCATCTGAACAGGCAGTGATGGAGGGTCTTTAAAGATAGCGGTTGCAGGTCTGAAAGAATGGCAAACAGCAGCACTCAGGACATTTAAGAAATGACTGATGAGGTTTTATGGTGCTTAGGAGAGAAATATCTGAGTATTCATATGTAAATCTCAGATATTCACCACAAAGTTGCTTTTTAAGTACTGCCATATTTTTTTTGCAAGTGCATACAAAGTAAGTAGCTGGAGGTAATGTTCCCCCTAGAGACTCAGAATTTGTTTTAATGTGAAACAAAAATGTCAAAGTGCTAAAGCTCTCAGGCTTTTTCTTCTCTTTGCAAGTAAAGTCCTCAAGGGAACCTGACTAGAAAAAATCATTCTAAAGAGATTAACAAAATCCAATTAACCTTGTAAAACCATTAAGTAAATTAGCAAATTTGGTAATCAGAATGTTGTCCCTTTTTATTTACTTAATTCTAACATTTACAGCTTAATGTGGTAAATGCTTAACAAAGAAAAGCCTTCTTTTTTTTGTCACATACAAACATAGATAAGTGTATACCTTTAGGAAACTTTCTTTTTTTTTTTTTTAATTGAAAGGAACCTGAAAGAACTATTCTGTAATTGCTCATGAATCAAATGCCACCGACATGGCTTTGTGTGCATATAGAAAGACAGTGTTTTAAATATTTTAACATATGGCATGTATGTATAATTTATCCAGACAGCTATAAATATCACTGTGTATTTGTATGTGTATGTATAAATACAAATACGTATGCGTATGTACACAGATGCATATACACATTAAATCTCTTTTTAAACATCTGGTAGATCTGATAAATTAGGATCACTCACCACTGAATGTAGCAAAACTGAAGTGTTCTTTTCCTTGTACTTTCCCACAAAGGGCAAGTTTCACATTTTGGATAGTTCTACAACTCCAGATATTATTTATTCAATCCTTTCAAGCTTCACATTGAATTTCATGTGAAAAAAAATCAACTTTTTTTTTTTTTTTTTTTATTAAGGTGATGCAGTAAACAGAAACTATAAAACCTATGCCTTGCACATACCTCATTCTTGCACCTGAAGGAGTAACCTGTAGATTGGAAAGGCTACACTTGCAGACTTTCTTTGCTGCTAAAATGGGTAAAATGTCACAGTTTCTAGTGCAGAAGAGGTCTGCCATCTGAGAAACCTGGTGGTAGCTAGGAACAGACTGGCCTCAGTGGGACCATGAAGACCAGTAGACCTGTCCTTGTACCTCTTCTCTATGGGGAGAGAAAAGTGCCCGTTTGGAAGCAACCTGACTTTGCATCACAGGTTTGGGGAATCTCTGCTGCATGCCCAAGAGCGTTGAACCCTTTGCTGCAGCTGAAAGGGATCTCTGAACAGTTCATGGCTTTGGGCAGGTGAAGTGGCTCAGAGACAGCCATAGGCAAAACTAACAAGACCAGAGAGCTGGATTCCTGCCACTCAGGGTGCCCTGATGTTATCGGTTATCACAGCTGCCTTGCAGGCGTTGAGGGAGGCAGTGAAGGATGTCCTGGAGGCACTGGCAAATCAGGCATCTCTCCCTGGTCAGTTCCTTGTGCCTCAGTGTGCTGCAGAGCCTGTGTTGTTGGGAACCAACAATAATATCACTCTATGGCATGGAGCAACGTAGCTTAAAGTTAGATTTTTTAATATGTGTGGGAAGGAAAGGAATTCCCGTGTTTTGCTCACCTATTTATCACGTTCCCAGTGTCTACCAGTAAAATATCTTGGACACAGGCAGAAAGTGCCCAGGAAGCAGGTCCCACGGTTCTGGCAGCAGTTTCTGTTCAGCTCCTGGGCCGCAATTAGTAATAAATAAATAAATAAAATAAAATAAAATAAAATAAAATAAAATAAAATAAAATAAAATAAAATAAAATAAAATAATTATTCCAGGAACCAGGTTGCTGAGCAAATATGGCACCTGCTTTTGCCATACATAGCTGGGCCACCAGTTTAAACCCGATGCATTTTAGGTTTGGTTTGTTTGCTCCTTGCGAAGAATCTACCCAGCTATCCTGACTTGTTAGTAGCTTCAAAAAGGTCAAGGACTGAATGAAGTAGTATCCTCTTAAATTAAGTTTTAATTACCCTTTCAGTAACAGATACCATTGCCTAGAGGCTTTTGTTTTTGTTCTGTGCTTAATTAAAGTTCATAGTGGCACTCAGGAAGGTGATTTTCATGTATTCTTTTAACACATAGCAAGAGTCACAAAAGAATCTGATCTGCTCTGATCCAGTTTTCTGGATACCAAATCTGAAAAAGACAGGCAAATTCTGGTGAGCAAAAAGGTTATTATGATCAATCACAATTTTCCTGGGGTAAGTTGATCTGGATTCTCAGTGAAACAGAGCATGCAGGAAGGTTGCGTAGAAAAGAAAAGAAAACTCTTTACTAGCCTGTATTTTCAGAGGTGCTTGGGAAGTTGCTTCTAGGCAGTGAAGAGGGGCAAGTATCCTATATATCTAGTGAGAAGGCACAGCACATATAGCAGCAGTTGAAGCAAGCATCACATGTCTTACATGAAATATAAAACTTCTTTTTACTCTCCATGGCATCTGAGGGAAATGTTAAGAAACGTAAAAGGAAATGTCTCTCTCTGAATCATGGCAATAGCTTTCAGTCCAAATCCCTTGATATTCCTGTGGCAAGTGAAGTTCTCGGACTTTGGTAATAGCACTGAGAGCAGGCTGAGAGAGACATCTCTACTACTGATATTATTTATTTATTTTGCTTGTTTCCAGTAGAAACAAAAATGAATATCTCTGGTGAAGAAGAGAGTTCCTAGGCATCAATAAGCAGAGCTTGGACAGTGTGTTTCCCAAGGCACAAGGCATCCCCCAAGGCTAGTGGGTCTGAGGATGGCCTTTTGGGTCCTGTGTATGAAATAAAAGCAGTTGTTCTTGCGTACACACAAGCTTCTTCAGCTTAGTACTGCCCTCACATTGAAAGACCACAAACAAAAGCTCTTTTCCTGTTTCAGCCTTGTTCAGTGCTTGACTGGTAACACACCCTGAATTTGTGGGGAGGATTTGACATGTACATCTGATCTCAGAACTACATCTACTTTTACCGTATATTTTGAATTAAGTCATTGATCACTTTTAGCTTTCTGCATCTATTAAGACACTAAGTAATGAAATTAAGGCAAAGCCTTTCCCATTTCTCCACAGGACCAATATTTTCCACTTATTCTGCAGGATATTTGACCATATATTTCTGTTACATCTTTAGGAGTGCGTTTGTGTGCATCTGGCTCACAAAATGATCTCTCCGTGTAGCAAAGGGCTGCACGCATACTCATCAGGTTTCACAGTTTCAAGGACTCCCTGGTATTAGCTAAAGAAACCACTCTTTTGGCATGGGGCTCAGATGTTTTCCTGATCAGGTAGGACTCTTTTGTGTGTTTATGTATGTATGTACGTATGTGTGTGTGTATGTGTTTAAAATACAGACAGCAGTGCGTAATAATGTAGAGCATTCTGCATATAACAAATCTAAAGAGAAAGCATCTTTGTAAAACAAGCAATTAGGCAACCAGGATGCTTTTTCCCCCCCTCTTTTAGACACATTTTCATGGTGGATATGAGAATCTACCATTTCCTCCCCTGATGAATGACTTACCATGTGTTAACCCAGTGATAGGTAAGACGTCTGAAGGGATTCTCTGTTTCCTCTTGGAGTTGAGATTATTCATATCCTGAAAAATGTTTAAAGATGTGCTCTGATTTTCCTGGTTTGGGGAATTGTTTCCCCCTTCACATCCTTTAAACATATCAATTAAAAAAGTATGTTCTTGGGAACAGCTAAAGCGCAGAATTAACATATGACAGTAGTTAGGATAGTTGACAACATAAAATTATTTCTCATGAAAGTAAGAAGTGCCAATGTTATTTTAAAAAGTGGTAGGGATTCTGGGATGTGTTTTATAGCTTGGATCACCTACTTCTCTTTCTGCTTCCATTTGTTCAATACGGCTGTTAGTACATGGATTCAGGATGCAGTGCAATGGTAGAATAAAAAAAAATGGAATTTTTGTAATGTTAATTTTGTTATTTATGTGAAAAGAAACTACGAAAGATCAAGGCCTATGCTGTGGATCCTGAACATGGAGCAGGGGAACACCATAACGATGGACACCTGAACCTCCATGTGAACTTTCTGCATCTTTCACTGTGTAGTAGTCTGGCTCCATAAGACAAGTCACAGTGGACAATGCTATGGAAAATCCTAACTATAGAAGCATAGCATAATGGTAGGTGTAAGAGTAACCCCATTCATACATGAAGGTATCTGAAAGTTGAGTGACAAATGTAGCTGTTTTAACACTACTTATTCATAGAGGGGGAAGGAAGGGCCATTAGTATTTTGTCTACCATTGCACTTGAAAGAACCACCACCCATAAAAAACAGATAATAAATGTTATGTTTTACTACTCTCACACTGCAGTGCTTGTAAAGATGGTGCCAAACTTAAATCTGCAATACAAAGATTAAGATATTAAATATATTTGAATAGACTCCTCAAAAAATTCATTAAATTACAGCATGAAGTCAGTGAAACTTTACCATAAATGCAAATTATTTTGTAACATATAGCAGAAAGTAAATAAAACTATGTGCAACACAAGTATTATAGGAAAACAGATACACCACTTCTAAATAACAACTGAAAAATGTAAAAGAAAGGTGAAAAATACAGGAATATAACAAATTTTATAAACTTAATTTTCCATATGCAGAAGTAAACATTTTCAAGACTAGGATTTTTATTATTATTGTTAAAAAAACAGTATTCGCTTACCTAATAAACTTCATTTATCCCATTCTGCTCTGCCTATATTTCTTGCCTTTCTTTGTGTGTGAAATTCCTTTGCTATAGTGTTTACACTACAATGTAAGTGTAGAAGAATTAGTTTAACAGGGGATTTTCTTGGTGAAATGCAGAACTAAAAGTAAAGACAATTCTCTGTTTTTCCCTCCCCCTCCCTCTCGTCATTGGTTAGTGACAAAAATTTAGAGCTACATGGTCAACAAAATACAATTCCTAGAATAATTGAGGAGCTAGTATAAAAGGTAGTATCTTTAGCTTGATTTAATTTTAGTCAATTTGGGTTTCTATATGCCCCTTTGCTTTAGGGTACATTTTAAATGCTGCATGCAATATTTTCCAGCTTGGTTGGTTTATCTTGACAGTGCCATTAGTGTCTTGTGACCTGAGCTTAGGAATTCAACAATGCAATAAGGTATTTATTATTCATTTAAAAATTAATATTTCATAAAAAATGAGTGCTTGTCCAGAATTTTAAATATGGATTTCATGTGTCATTTTAAAACAAGTTTAATGAACTAAGATCTTATTTAGGTTTGAAGCAAGTTTATGGTGATCTAATTTAAAATAATAATAAAAATTCTGCTCTAGTATTTGCTCTGTTCTAGTGAAATAAATGTCGCTAAACAGGTGCAAGTTTGAGGAGAAAAAGCCAGAAAGAAACTTATTACACTTATGCTCAAATATATATATCTTCTTATATATCATTTGCATCATTGAGAAATACTAGCCATTCTGAAATAATGTTTGATCCCCCTCCATGCTTTTGTTCAAAGGTCTCAGTTAGGTATTCCGTTGGTTTGTTATTCATTTTGCGGCATTGTTTTGAAAATAAATTTAAGTGTCACTTTTTCAAACTCTGCTCTCACAAAGACTACGGATTTTTTGCTAAATGAAGGCTGGATTTGCCATGCGGTGGTGAGATGCCAGGAGTTTAGGTTTACAACTGATTGACATGTTAGGAAGAAGGCATATATGCTTTATATACAGTGAATGCTTTTCAGATTTATTTGCTGGATTCTGGAATTTCTTTCAAGGCAGGAGTTTTACAATCCTGTCTGCTTGTTTGAATTTGCCCTTGGAGTTCAGTCATGAAAGAGTGCCTCTTTGAAAGGCATAATGAGTGAGGAGTAGCTTGCACTAATCTCCCAGAGCAATTCATTCCTCCTTTAATGATTTACTCCCCAAGGCTGATCCTATCTCTTTCTACCATACGTTCCACATGCAAACATATCTTGCACAAAACAACTTCAAAACAATTACCATCCTCAGTATCTTGGGACAATTTAAGGAGAATAAGACTTGCAAATTGAAGTGGTACTCATTTCTGTCAACTTTGATTTAGGTTAATGATTCTAAATAATAATTAGTAGATAATATTTGAACACCTTTCCATTGAAAGGTCTCCAAAGATTACAGCAAATCTAGGTCGTTTAGATGAACATTTCTGCTCAGTCATTGCAATGAAAAGAACAAGATTTGTGCATGAAATCTAGGGCCTTAAACACGAGTTAAACTTTTATATACTATGAGCAATCCCAGCATATTTGTTTTCTGTAATGTCTCCTCTAAAGATTGATTTTGTGGAAATATGTATCAGTGGGGAATTTATTTTGACCATTTTCATACAAATATCTTGCTATAACATTAACTTGCTGGGGATTGCTTTGCAATGATAATCACTATTTAAAGTTTTTTTTAAAATTATTATTAACAAAAATTAGCAGCGAACCTCAGAAATTACCTTGTTTTGTGATGCCTGTTAAAATAATTCAAAAAAAAGTAGATTCCTGCTTTCCCTTTATCTTTCTGTCTGATTTTTCTGTAAGGCAAAAGGTTGAAAGCCAGTGCTTTGGGGTAAATTCAATAAAAATTAGCAGCTCTTTAAAACCTAATAGCTGGGGAGGAGGAGTATGGAAACAGCAGAGACACTTAAGTTTGTCAGTGTTGGGTCTTATCATCATGGTGCCATTTGCCTGGCTGAATAAAGACAGTGTGATTTCTCAGAAGAATAGATTAAATCTCAAAAACATTACATCACAATAGTTAGTTCATTCATTATTTTTTTCAGTTCTATCAATATCAATTACAATTATCTTAATTCACCTCTTAAATTAGTGCTGCAGTTTCTCTCCTTTTAGTATGCATTTATGCCTATTAAATCCAAGTATTTGTGTCAAGCAATAGTGACTGAAATCCTTTAGCTGCAATCTAACTGCAACATACTGTGTTATAACTGGTTATCTGTTTGAAAATATGGTACACAAGCCTGGCAAATGACAGTTCTTCCAAGCATATAATCCAAGAAGTGCTAACTCTTGCTTACCTGTAAGTTATTTCATATCTCTGTGGTTCAATTCCACATTTATAAAACCCAGATGAAAATATTCCCTTCCACAAGGTATTATGAGCCTATATTCATTCATATATGTGAAGTGATGAGTAACATAAAGATGTTCACAAATATATCGCTGAGAAAGTAGTGATATAAATGACTTCAAGAAAGTGGGTCTGCCTATCTAATAGTTTAATGGTCTGTCTTCAAAACAATTATTAAGATTATGTTATTCATCTTTTTCATATACATACTACAGGAAGAAAATAAAGCTGTCTGAATCTTTTAAAGGTGACATATAACTCTCTTCTCCGTAAGTTCATGGAATTCATAATTTGGGTCAGCATAGTCATATATCAGTCTGATATTCTCTGTTCACCTAGTGAGAGGCTCATCTCCATGTTTTGAGCAGCTAGGTAGTTTGACTGTATAGGCATTTCTGCATGTGCCGTTTTTTTGGAGGAAATAAAGTCTTTTAGGATGCTTGTGGAACTTGCAGAGTTAAATAGTATTAGAAGAGGAAATTTTAAAAGAGGTTAGGGTTGTCCTGGTGTCATGCAAGGTAAGTTCATGGTCAAGGTAATCAGAAGAAAACAAACAGAAAACCTAGATGTTAAGATTGAAGACAGGCAAAATTCTGTTAAAGATAGTTATGCTAATGCTTTAAATATTTCCTTATCACTCTTTATGATGTCATAACAGCTTCTGGAATAACTGGATGAGTCTGCACTTTTCAATGTAGTCAATTACAGGTATAATTACAGATATACTTGTATGCTTGCTTTGTAATCTCACTGTTTTTCAGGTTTCACTCACATTGTGTAAATGTCTGCAGTGCTCAGATATTGGGATACCTTCAGCTAAGTGGATCATCTTTGTAACCATGACAAACAAGTCAACCACCAAATCAGCCAATAAAAAAAACAGGTATATTCAATTTGTAAGAGATATGACTTTTTAACTGTGTGTGTGTTAGTGTGTTTTCTCCTTGGAGTATGCCTATTTCACAATCAGATAAACTGCATATGCTTCCTCAAGATATATCCCATGAAAATAATGAATGTATCTCAATCTTTTGTTGGTGTTTCCAGTCAGACAAGTATAAATGGGAACTTACTAACTGTAGTTTAGAAAAATCCGTTTCCCGCTCAAGTTCAAGATGAGATTACAGCCTTGCTTTTCAAGAGCTGTCTATTCAAGGAGAGTCCATGAATGGCATGGACACAAATAAAGTGAGAGCTAATTTCCTGTTAATGAGTTAAAGGCATAAAAGGACAATAGCTTTAGGGCTCAATTAAGTCTTTGCAGAAGCAGATGAAAGTGGAGAAGATATATATATATTTTTTTCCTAGTCATGTTTTGCCAGAGAAATGTCAACGAATGCCTCTTTTTAAAGTCCTTGGGGCTCACAGGCATTTTTTTTTTCAAAAGTAAATCACTTCATGTTTGAAAGTGTACCTATAAAGACTCTTTTGAGCTCTTTTTAACACCAGTTATTTCTGTGATCCTCATTACATGTTTTGAAAGATGCTGTTGCAGGACTTGCAGAAGGTCCAGGTGCAGTTCCATGCTGAGTAAGCCCCACACTTGGAGTGACCTCTCCTGGTGCTTCTGTGCATAGCTTTTGTCTCTCTTAGCAGAAGCTCTTTTTACTAGTTTAGGAGGCAGCAGAAAGCACAGATTTTCAGCAAAAGACAGAAGAGTGTCCATGTGTCTACTGCAACAGCCACAGTCTTCTCTCACTCTGTGTGTGGAGATGACTAGGGAGAACCACGTAAGAGCATCTCTCCTAGCTTGGAAGACAGGACATAGTGGCCATCTACAAAATCCTTCTAGTTGTGTTGAATAAAAATAGCATGCAGAAAAGCTTCCTAGTAGCCACCGTGAAGATGTTACAGGGGGACCTTTTCTCTTCAAATGCTCTGTGTAACATTGCAGTACAACTTTAATAGTGACTTTCATCAATTTCATGTAAGAATTCATTATGTCTGTAAGGGACAGAGGTAAGAGCCTGTGTCTGAATATTAATTGTTTAAAACTCCCTTCAATGACGAATCAGCTTAAAGATTTAACCCTATTTCCCTGGTATATCAACCTCACCCTGACTTACTGCCTTCACGTACCCTTTCCTTTCTTCCATGATCTTGCAATCCATACACTATTCCCCTGCCCACATTTGTTCAAAAATGGATATCTTGGGTCTAACAATGCAAGGTGTCTCTTGACATGGTGTTTAATGCCTGAGTAGGCATAGAAATAAGTTTGAAAATAAGTTTAAATGTATATTTATGTAAAATATCACTAATGTACAGAACTGTTATAGCAAACAAGATGCCATGAAAAACATTTCTTCAATCAATATCACTACAGAGTTTTTCAATTGGATCTGTCAAAGGAGCTGTATTTATTAATACTGGACTACTGGTCTCATAAAGAAGAATGGGAAGTATAGATAATATTCATATATTTTCATATTTCCCTGCATGTCATTGCAGGGAAAAAAAATTATTTGGAATGGTTCATAAAGCTTCTTTTCTTTTTGATCCATTTACCCATCTTGAGGGCATACAAATATATTTTATACCAGTCTTGCCAATCATCAGAGTTTTCCAATGGTTTGACAAGTCAACATCAAAGCCACCAGGACACTACAAGGGGCTAACCTTTTTCTCACTCACCTGGCACCTTATTTAATTTAAGGAGAGATTTCATGATGATATTCTGCTGCTGTTGCTACTCCAATCTGAGCATTGAGCTTATTTCCATTTGGCCTTTGTAACCCAGAAGCTCTTCTGTTTCTGAAGGTTTCTCAGTTCTGCATTACTACCCTTTCCTATAAATCAGTATTAGATGACAATATTCTGAAGTGGCTCTTCACCAAGTGAGACTCGTCCAGATGCACAGTTTGCTCAAATAAACATTAAATTTTAATCTCTGCTCCTCCTTTTCTTCCAGTAGTTGAATCAGAGTAGCATCTGCATCCCCATGAAATAGCAGAGTCCAATCCATCCACTTGCATCGCTACAAATACATGTGCCATCTGATTCTTATTAAGGACTGTTAAAATCACATCATTCAGAACTAGATCTTCTTTGCTGCCAGAGAGGCTGTTCAGAAGTGGCACTGAAAAAATAACGAATGCTAAGAAGATAATCGGCGTAATGTGTTACTTTTACTTCTCATATAATTTTTAGAGTTTCTGGTAGATATTCTACAATGCATGAGGAGAAAAATGGCAGGAGAGGATCCTTGTCTCATGAGACATCTGATAGTTCAAACCAATCAATATGAACAAAGATAAAACTGTGAAGAGAAAAGGATTAACAGGAAAATGATGTATGATAATATAACAAGGTGTCGTGGATGTTTCTCATCTTTGCATGGTTATGTTCCTTCCTGGAGAGTGAGGAAGGCAGATAATTATACTGCCACGGAGATATTGGTTTAGTGACACTATCTTGTTATCAAACTGATTTCTGGATCAGTATCTCCTATGAGGACATGCAAGGCATGAAAATTTCAGAGAGGGAAAGAAGGTCCCCACACAGCAGAAACATTCAGAAATGTAAAGGAGAGCCCAAAGACTGGGCTGGAATGAGATTGACCTTGATTAGGAACTCAGCTCAGTTAGTACTGCCTGATTTTCTTCCCTAATCATGACGGTCATCATTCAAAGATCTACAGATATGAATAGACCCTCCTGGAGAATGGCAATATGCGAGGGATCCCTGATGAGGAAGAGGAGATGGTTTGCGATATGTGGGGATAAGGGTGGTGTTGAAGGCTTGATAAAGTTGAATCAGGGAAATAATAAAAGGTCAGCAGGGAGAGGACCTGAGCAAAGACTCAAGGGGAGAGCAGCACTCATTGCTTTCCACAGACATGGTTTGATAGGCTAAGTGCCTCAAATGCATAAATGAGCTACAATTACCCTTTTCTTTCTTGCTCTTATACTAATCAGGACTGTTTTCAGTTTAGCCAGTTGCTTTCAGTGTACTGCACAAAACAGATAGAGATGTAGCAGCAGGTCTTCTCTCACAATCTGACAGCTGGGGGAGGTGTAATTTGGGCTGTAGTATCAGGAAGGCTTCTAGTCATTCACCATGGTGTGCTTTACTAATTGCCTCTTTTGAGTCTGAGTCATGCTTAACAAGGCAATTAATGGGGATTAGAGTTTTCTACGGAGGCAGATTATGTCAGAACATTGTACAATGTCACCATCCTTATTACTAAAATATCATAGGGAATAGTAAATTAATTGTTTGATTAAAAATTGCTGTGTATCTGTTAGCTAAAAATCATCTGCTAAACGTGATCTGACAGCTTCTATGAAGAGGGGAAAAAATAAATGCGAGGAAAACAATCTCTGCAAGTTGAAATATTACAGTCCTGTCATCTGTAGGGTTGATCCTTCAATGAAATATGGGTAATGTACCTCTTTGTCAATGAGGCTGTGGCTCCTTGCTGAAGTCTTGCTTCAAAGTAGAGCTGTGAGACTTCCAAGAGACCTCTTGGAAGGCCACTTCCCTTCAGCTCCCCAAGGTAGGTGTTATATTCTTGTGTGAATATTTTGTCTGCAGCTAACAAGCTTAATATAAGTTTTCCTTTCATATATTGTTTACATATACATCCAGCTACCTGTCAGTGATTTTCTTCTGTTACAACTGTCTTCAAATAATGTGTGGCAGTTGAATTTTCAGAGATATAGAGATATAGAAATTTGAGAGGACTGTGGTGAATCTGGTTCTTGCTCTTGCTGGGAAAATGCTCTAATCACCAGACAAGTACCTCAACTACTGAAAAAGGCTGAACTTTTTGGCCCTTTTTTTTTTTTTTTTTCCTGCAGCAGAGCTGATCTTCTTGTGTGTGTGAGTAGTGCAGGCCCTGTCATAGGATTTATCTGCTGGCTTGTCTGTGGTGGTTTCTGGGGCAAAGTGTCCCACAGTTCAGGCAGGGCCAGCTCCAGGCAGCACAGAAGCAGGGCTGGGGGGAAGAGCCAGGCTAAAATGACAGAGGCTTTGCAAGGTTTAAATTAATATCTTCTCTAAAGTTGTGCAGTTTCTGTCTTTTGGATTTATCTGCCCAAACCTGGCATTTTTGATTCAGGTCTGCTGAGTCTTTCCTGACAGTAACAGACCCAACTGAACAAGAAGCTACTCAAAGATGATTTTGAGCCTTTGACTCACTAGATGAAAAAGCAGTAGCTCCTTAGCTAATCTTAGCTAATCCTTCTTCTAGCTCTGCTACATGTTGTCTTATCCCTCTCAAGATATGAAAGTGGAGACATAATAAACCAGGAGGAGATATTTTACTTCTGAAAGACACTTTGATCAGATAGAGCCATGTCTGTTTCAGATCACTTGTGCTGTGGCACTGAAGGGCTTTGTTAGCATTTCCTTGAACACTATTGTTCTTGAATTTAATGAGGTTGTAAAAGAAGATATCAAGGTCATCATAGTCATAAAAATAATGACTGGTATTCATAGCAATTGCAAAAGGAGGATTATTTGGTTGAATGGAATAGTTGCTGACCTGAGATGGCCACTGTCTTGAATAATATGTTTTAATGTAAATGAATGACTCCTTTGTACAGAAGGCACCCCAATTTGAAACTTTTCATAGACATAATTCCATAGACAATTCCATAAACAATCCCACATATATTATCCCCATAGACAAAATTCAGCCTGCATCTGTTTTCATAGAGCACTGTTAAACTGGGTAAATACTAGATTTTCCTTCTTTTTCTTTTTTGTTTTGCACAAGATGTTCTTGAGGAGAGAGACTAAAAAGTAAATGACTTGAGCAGGGTGTCAATGTCCATCTCCCACTGCTGACCTCCAAGCCATGACAATGAAACAAAGCTTCCATTAATATTTGTCGAGGATGGATTTGCTCTTTTTGATTAGCTCAGAGTACCAGTTCCCAGAAAAGGAGCAATGGAGTAAACAATAGAGCTGAGGCATGAAATATGATGTGTGAATGAGCACATAAGCACTAGATGGACACAATATTTTGGCTGGTTTTGGTATATTTTGACTGTGCCAGGTAGAGCTTCCTGGCAGATTGGGAACTGGTCTGTTGCAGAGGCCTGGGAGCAGGATCAAACTCTACCACCGGCCAGCAATGTTCCCAAGACAAGCTACACTACCTCTCTTTAGTATCCTTATCAGGGAGGAATAGGGTAACAAGTCTCATTTTTAAATGTGTTGAGACATGTTAATAAAACAAAATATAGTTTTTAGGTACATGTTACTGTTTTGTGCTCTGGATTTTTTTTTTTAATAGTTTGATCATTTTCAGTGGAATACTTTTTTGCTCAGACTGTGGAGGTAGCATGTTAAATAGCTTGGACATGGTCAGAATGAGGTCCACTTGAAGGTTAGGCTTAAATAACCAGGATGAATTGTGTGCTGTGTGGCTCTGCTCTCCATCAGCTGCTCTGCCAGCACTATGCTGTTTCCTAAACAAGTACGTGAACAGTGAGAGAAGCAGGCTGGGGACTTGATCTTGCTGAAAACTACCCAAGCAAAAATGTGTGTATATCTATTTATTTCAGCTTCTCTGACCTGCTTCTCTATCCAGCGTCCCCAGCAGCTCTGCTGCCGCAAGGAAGAAGGTGGTGGAAGGAGGCAGAGAGCAGGGCACAGCTCATGGCCGTGAGTGAGGAAGGTTTGGGAGCAAGTACCCCTGTCTGCTGCCTAAACTTATTTGTTAAAGGGTAGGTCAAGACTCAAGCTTCTGTTGAGGAAGATTCAGGAAAGAACTTGTCTCCTGACTTCAAAAATCTCCAGTTCAGCAAGATGAAACCTAAAGATCAGCGCAAAGCTCTCCCTGAAGGTTGGGCAGTGCATGGTAGAAATCAGGGCGGAGGAATGTAGCAAGCAAACTGGCTGGCGTGAAGGGTCAGGGATTACTGCAGGACTTGGCTTGAGAGCAGATCTCCTCTTTGCACCTGATACAAAGGTCTCTGAGGTCCCACAGAGTCTCTGCAGGTCCCCAAGGGCTGAAAAAAGAGCCCTAGTATGTCTTGCTGTCTGCTGCTTGTTTTGCTACTGCTTTTAGGAAGTTGGAAAGGATTGAAAAGGGTGCCTAGGGCTTCAGGTAGCATTTTATTATTTAAATCTCTGCAAGCGTGGTTCTAGTATCCATTGAAGGACCTCTTGCATGTCTTATTTTGGGGAGAGACAGATACTGTTCATGGGAGGTATCAGCCTCACTGCTTTTGGTACAGCTGATCCACAGCTTTGAAGCTGCTCTCCATGAGTGAAGAAGTTATTCTGGGATTTGGCTTTCAGTGTAACATTGACTATTAATAACCTGCAAACAATACATGGATTATGTGAGATGATTTCTGTTTGTTTTTACTTATGAATGGACTACCTGATAATCTCCCACATCTTCCCTTAGAAAGATGGCCTAAATCATAAAATGCTGCTTAGGTGTTCTGAAAGCAGCATTTAATTTGGGTAAATCAAGTCAAACAGAGCATATTTATCTTTCCAATTGGTTTCTGCTCTAACCTTTCTAATTACAATAATCTTAAATGACATGTTAAGTTTTATTCATATTGCTTGGGCATTAAATGAGCAATTAGGTAGTGTAGGATTAGAGTGACATCAAAGCTCTGATAGATTTTCAGCATTATGCAAAGCCTCTCATTTTCCTTTTGACTTGGAGCACTACGGTGATTATAGGTTGTATTCAGTAATTATATCAGCACTGTTCTTTCCTGTGCACAGATAAGGCTGTGTCAGCACTTCCATTATAAGCTGCTAGTTTCAAAGGACTTTAAGGTCCATAAAAATTTGTTCTGAGATGGCATTTGGTATTAAAACCTCATCTCAGGGTTAGGAGAAGAAAAACTATTGACTACTGTGTCCTGGTTTTGGAGATAGCAGGAGAGTTTTAAAGCAGTAGAAGTTGGTTCCTGAAATCTCTTCACCAGTTTTACAATTCAAAACAAGCTTTATTTTCTACAGTGAATTTTGACAGGTTGCTATTAGGCTGCCCAGTGGATTTGTTCTTTTCCTTTCGGAGGCAGAAAAGGGGCAAAGGGTCAGAAATACAAAGCATTGAAATCTCAGAGTAAACTTCACCAGTGACCCTTGGCACTGGAGGAACCTCCACTCAATCCTCTGGGACAGGAGAGAAGAGAGAAAAGAAAAGGAAGTATATACAGCGAGGGAGGTGGGAACAGAAGTAAATGTCTGGGAAATGCTCAGAGCTTTTAAGGCAGCTACAGCCATCATCTTGCACACTGTGCTTTCTAATAGCAAAATGGTTGCAGAAGAGGATGAGGGGATTTCTTGCTTTTTGAGGAGCACTCTGTATGAGCTTGTAGTAGAGATATACATGCTAAAAGCCAGGATTAATTTTAGATGTGTAGGACTGAGTAGTTAGTCCTCTACTAATACAATCTGCTATTTGCTAATGAGTAGGTATAAGTCAAAAGAGACAGGAGTCTCCCTGTCTTTAAGTCTCTGTGACAGTATTCTATGAACTTTAGAAATGGCTATGAGTAGATGCAGACAACACTTCTCATAGTGTAGTCTGAGCAGGATTATCATTTTGTTGGGGATAAATCCACTCTTGTAAATTCATAGACCATTCAAAAAGACTATTTGATATTAATATACTTCATTATGTTCCTCATAGGATGTGAGGATCCCTTGTCAACCTTGAAACTTTTCTACCCTCTTAGCAGTCCTGCCTGTAAGATCTAAGTTGAGCCCCAACTTATGCAAGAAAAAGGCTGGCACATCTTTCATTGTGGGGAAAGGTCTTTATGGCACTAGAAAACCCCTGAAAATACCATGGGTTAGGGACCAAACCTGACCCAAATGTAGCTTCTGCTGAGCAGCTGTTGCAGCTCACATGTATACACAGGCATCACTGAGCTCATACAAGCTGTGATGTATGAGAAAAACTCCATATCTCATACAGAAAATTGAGAGGATGAGCTCAAAGAAGAACCTGAAGCCTACGCCTTCAGCTGCACCTGCTTGGTTTAAGACACTACTTGTTCATACTCTTACCTTACCCCACAGAAGATATCAATTCTGTTTTTTTTTTTCCTCCCAGACTTAATTAACTCCCTTCTTTTAATGAATCTGGCCCATCATTGGCATCTGATTCTTCATCTGACTCTTAACATTTTTATGGTGAGAATCCAGTTATATGAGTGATGTGAATTCTTTGCTGCCCAGTGCATTTACAGTGGCATGTCTCATGAATTTGGTTTAAGATGCTGTTACTATTTATTTCTTCATTTATTTACTATTTTATTTATTTTATTCAAGACTTTTTTTGTTTTGTTTTGTTCTGTTTTTTTTTTGAAACTGTGGCTTTCAGTTTTAGGTAGAGTACTCTTCATGTATGGGTCATACTCTTTCATGTATGGGTCATGTTATCTAACGCATAGAGCAGGCCAGGCCAGGACTAGGTACCACGTTTTTTTGCCTGACCTTTGAGTCTGGCCCATTTTTCTCCTCCTTTTCCTCCTTCTCTGTTTACAGGGGCAGCTCTGTGGGGCAGCTATTATCTGATGTTCTTTGTATAACATAGGATCCAAACCTTGGACGAAGTTTGGGGTATTTTCTAGAACAGAATTAACTGCTTTTTGGTTGATGCTGTGCTTAATGTTGATTATAATAGGTGAACCTGGTGTTATATGGTGCATTTCCTTAAGCACTGAGAACTTCAGACTGTGGTATGGATCTGTGCTATGGATCATCCTCCTCTTATCTGAATGTTTGCAAAGACCCAAAGGCGTGTGGTTGTATGGACAAAGAGGGTTGATGCTGTGAGGAACATATGGCCATGCGGTTTCATGTTGAAGGTGATGAGTATCACTCACATTCACAGAGTAGCCATTGTGGCTGAGTTATGTTCATTTGCTCATTAGTTACAGGACTCCAGACATTAGTTTCTTGGCTGGGGAAGGACATCGGTCAGGAAGGATTGCAGAGTAAAGAACTGTATTTAAGCTCTCTCAGTTTGGGCTGAACTGCTAAGAGGTCTGTTAAATTACTGACAGAATCATTCTTCACAGCTGTCAGCCCTTATCCATGCACTAGAAGGGCCATTAATACAGCTAAAATGGAGTATCTGTCACTCTTGTCCTAGCACAGAAAGTACTTCTCATAAATGGCATTTAAAAGGATTTGGGTCCAGATTATGTTGTGTTTGTTTAAGATGGTGAGGTGATAACACTTTATGACTTTTTTTTTTAATGTTGTGAGCTTTTTTTTTTTAAGCAGTTCTCTACCATGCATTTGTAATGAGGAAGTGTCATGCATCTTGCTATGCTGCATCAGCATGAATAGACGAATGGTAAAATAACGAAAGCTAGAAAGATAAGCAAGTATCTACCACATTTTAATTATAAAGATAATAAGAGATTGTCATGACTCAATCTCTTACTGTTACACTCAAAAGTAATATGAAAATTTGTCTAGAAAAAAAATAAAGGGAAATAAAATATTTCTTCGAGGATTTGTTTATAAAATGTCCTTAAACCAATTAACTGCGCTCCTCTGAAACTACATGTTAGTATTATGTAAAATAGTCTGATGAGCCTCTTAGTGTCCTTTCTAATCACGTTTCTGCACACCCTTGATGATTTTATCAATTTTTCTGCTGATCACTTTTCCAGTGTTGCAGTCAGGTTGCTTTACTCCTTTCGTTCGTGTCTCATTTTCTGAGCCCTATAGAAAATGCAGTTTACTCTTTTGCCTGCCTTTTATTTCTGTTATGACCTTCCAGGTAAAATAAAAATTTGTATTTTTATGTTTTAAAATTGTCAGAACCATTTTCATGTCAATCTGCTTCAGTTTCTGATTAAGTTTGTTTCTTGACATTTAGACTTTAATTTTAATGTTATCACACTCCTATTTTTATTGATTGACTGTAGATTATATTTATTGCTCTGGATTCCTTTGTTGGTGGTAATTTATAAAACTCCTAGGCAGATTACCCCTGCAAAAGTGATGGAGGTTGTAATCAAAATGTGTTACTAGCACCTGGATAAATAAAGATTATATGGCCCAAAGTCCTGAATCCAGCACGGTAGAATTTGAGCCTGAAATAATTCATCTAGACACTAAAGGTGAAATTGCAATGTTTAGGAATGTGGCTTAATTCTGAAAATATGTTTTCAGACCTCCTGTGGCCTTGGGCTGAAAAAGACATAGTCTGTATGGGATAAGGTCCTTTTTATCATTTCAAAGAGATGATTTTGGTGTGTCCTTGCTTGATAAGGACATAGGCCAAAGTATTATTCTGTGATGCAACTATACAAAATTGCAATGAGTGACTTAGGTGGCAGAAATGCAATGATTTAAAGTAGTCACTTCTTGGCATTGCAATGGTATCTACCCTCCGAACAGATTTTCCTCCTTATGGTTCACTTCATGAAAAGGAGAGGAGAAGGATCTAAACTATGTAAAATGCAAGGAAAAATCATTCTGGGATGCCTCATTCATTTCTAAGATAAATCAGCTCTGTTGTGCACTTTGTATAGTCACTCATGTAATGGAATAGGGAATGCAAAGTGCCATCCTTATTGCAGTTCAAGCTCCAGTTTCAGTTAAAATGCTGTAAAGATCAATGCTGTTTCAGATTAGAGTTCTGGTAGAGCTTCAGTAAGCAAAAAGCACAGAGAGAAGATGGGAGAACTGAACTGTCTGAATTGGCCTTTTCAAATAAACTTCACTTTTTGTTAAAACCTGATACTAAGTTGAGTATCTACTTTGAGATTTTTTTTTTTAGTTAAAGCACAGCTGTATTGTAATTATGTTTTTTACCTCTAGACTGGAAAAGAATGCATATTTCTGTTTGAAATTGACTTCAAACTTAAGAAAAGACCAGACTGATGAACATGAGATTAACAGTTTTTTTCAACCAGACTGCAAACTCTGCTGAAGTTTGTCATACCTGTCAATGTCTTGATTTCTGAGCACATGTTCCAAGGTCATATTTTTTAATGGATTTTAATGGATTTTTCAGCGTCCCCAAACATTATTAACATGTTTAAACTCCCATAATAGATTTAGTTTTACCTTGAGATATACAAAAGTGAATTCTAAAGGTGACGTATAAAGATAGAACAAGCAGCATTCCCCCCTCTTATTTTGCTTTAAAAAGAACAGATGTTCTAAACAATTTAAACCTTCAAACTCTTCATCTATTTTTCTTCTTCCTTTCCCTCTGCCATTGGCAATTCAAGCTTTTCCTGTTTTGAAACAATATGGATTATCAGAGAACTAGTGACTTGGTCATATAACAAGGGACTGGAAGCTTAAGTAAGTGAAGGAAGAGATTTTTGGTGTGTTCATAACAAAACCCATTTTGCGGTACATTGCCTAAAGTGTTCTAGTGGCAAAAAAGCAGTCATCCTAAAAAGGAAGCAACTTTCCCACATCAAACTAACAAAATGCTTTGATATTATTACAGAAAATGTTACCTCTGTATGAAGCATTAGAAAGGGAAATAGAAATACTTTTAACTGATGGCAAATGTAGGGCATTTGTTACCTTTGGAAACAGGACAAACCATCTGTGAGGGAATAAATAGCACGGAATCCTTGGATTAGAGAAAGAAGATTTTGGTGCATATATGGTTGTGGATTTTTTTTTTTTTTTTTTTTGTAATCCTGACGAAAGACATTTGCAAAGATACATCCCTGTTAGCAGCTGAGGCCAGCTCTGGATGAGCTGGTTGGGGTACCAGGAGCAACTTATTTGTGGCACTACAGGTGAGCTTCATACAGGATGACTTGCCCTATGGAAAAGCAGGATGGTAACATTTAGTTTGCCTCATAAAAACACAAGTAGTTTGTCTCTGCTGATATAGTGACTTGTGTTTCCAAAGCGGATTAACCATTAATTAAACAGCTTTTGTTCTCAATGCCAAGTGAATGTTCTCAATGTACAAGAGCCTATTTCTGAGAATATGTATTATTGGCTTTGCAGACATTTAAAACAGTAGCTAAGAAAATTTGTAAGTCTTACCAAGTTTGACACCACCAGTGATTGTGTGTCAAAAAAAACCCCAAACCTTACTTATTCACTGAACAACTTTGAAAGAGCTACTTCATTAAACTACCATCAGTTTATACAGAAACTCTAAATATCCAGGAAATACTTCTGCTGAACACTTACTATATCTCTAAACCTTTTTCCACCGGGCGTCTACAGCTCAGGGAACCATGATTTATTAATCTTGAACACTTTGGATTGCTACAATCTCTTTGCATCTTTTGCACTCATCAAGTGAGGGGATAAATAAATAATTTTTAAAGTGGCAACAGATATTTCACATATGAAATTTCTAATAATGACAACTAACTAACTATAACTCATTTAAACCATGAGGTAAAACTAGCTTAGGCTTTTACATGACACATTCTTTTTATTTTTCCCCTAACATAATGAATGTGGGATCTTCAGCTAGATGGCTCTTCAGGTGTGGTCTTCAGCATTTTTATCCTTTTTTCCAGCCTTTCCATCCACTCATTTCTGAGCCTAGGAAAAGAAACACCAATCAGGTATTAGTCTATCTTGTCCCCTTCTTTTTTTAATAGGGATGTTTTTATTTATAATCTTCACACTTCACAGCTCAGCACATCTCCCTGTTCTCCACAGAGGCTGGCAAACTCTGTGACCTTGATGCCTTTGCTCTAAGGCAAATGCAGATTTGTTCTTGACCCCGACACCGTCTGCCTGAGCATTGTGGATCCACCTTTATCTTCAGTGTGCCCTCTCAAGCACCTCTGTGCCCAGGCCTGGTCACCTCCACTGAGATTGCCTGCTGCCACCTAGTGTTACCCAGAGTCTCTATGTCCCCTTCCTCCCAGAGACTCCAACTTAAGACCTCAATTCAAGCATCATATGGAGGGATAGTAGCTTCCTGGATACTATTAGATTGGAAATGGTGTGCATAAAGAAATTGCTGTTAAACATGTAATAGGTGTTTTTTAGGTGACAACTGGCACTTTTTCGTTTTTATAGTGCTTAGGTCCCTGCTTCAAATAGAAAAGATATGAATCTCTTGGCTGAGGAGCTGTGACATGGTGGACTTTGTTCTTATAAATGCGTAAAATATGCTAGAGACTGACTCTTTAATTCAGGGTTATTACTGAAAGGCCATTCTTCTTCCTATTGCATTAAAAGTTAATCTAAGGATAGGTATGAAGAGATTATATGCAAAGGCTTGCCATCTTGTGAAGACTTTGTCTGAAGTAAAGCTGTACTGTCATTGCAGCAGACTATCGTTTCTTCTTTTTGTCTGCTTGAGGTAAATATGGCTATGGATTATGGTTGCCTTGGTCAGCAAGTACAGGCAGTACTCTCCTTACTTAAAGATTTACCTTGTGCCTATTAACCTGTCTGAATTAATTCTAACTAACTCCTTTATCATGAAGACAAGGCCACAGAGTGAAGGTGGGCCAGGTACTTCTGTGCTCTGCTGTGGAAATGAACCTTCTTGTTCAAGACGAACTCATACTGCTAGAGATTGTCCTAATAAATTCATGAAGTGCCAAATTTTGGGTTCATTTAGTGAACCGAGAACCCTAAGGTCTAAGTGAACCTGATCCTAGCCACAGGTTAGACACATTTGTATACCAGTTTGGGAAGTTTTATTACATTCTAAAAATCCCGGAAAAATAAAGATTGCTTTCAGGTCTTAGTGCCTGACTTTAAATGAGTGCTACCTATACTTAAAGGATGACGGTACAAACTCAGACAACCTTTCCAAACTACGCACTTTGTCAGAGCACTTCTTCGCTGGCGTTCTTTCTCACTTTGCAGATACCGGGTTTGTTGCTCAATAGTCTTTTCCCAGAAGTTTCTCAAGTCACTAGTTTCACATCCCCGTACTTCATGACGTATGTATTGACTATTCATTTTCTGTAAAGCAGAAAGGCAAAATATCCATGACAAGACATTAGTCCTGCATCTGTTGATGGTATTTTTTTCTTTTTTTTTTGTTTTGTTTTTTTGTAACATTGGGTTCAGACAAAATCTTATTTTTTTTTCTTTCAGAAGATCAGGATACGATGGACATGACTCACACTTTAACCTTGTCATCCCTAATACTGACACTTGGGAATCTGCTGTTTGCAGCGCTTCATATTCCTAGCTGTTCACCTCAAATATCTCTCACCTCCATCTGTGGCGGGGACATTTAAGCTTGTGATGTAGGGCAGTGTTGTTGTGTTCTCCAGCTTAATGATTAAGATACCTTTTTCTGTTCATCCTAAATGAAAGAAAATATAAAAATAGGCTGAACTGGTGGATTTTTTTTTTCAGTTTCCATGGCTATATAATGATAAAGGGACTATTGTGGAATAGGGCCAAAGCAATAAAGCAAAAGAGCTCTGGTGATCTGTTGTTAATCCTTATGATGCTTACTTTAATTTTATTTGAGAATGGAGAACACTTAAATATATCTAAACTTAATTAAATATATCTAAACTTAATTGTACAGACAACTTTATAAGATGATACCTTGCAAAAGCCAGTTTGCCTGTTAAATACTTATCTTTCTCCTGTAACTTTCAGAATGGAACAATTTTATTGAACATATTTATCTATCTGATTACATATATTTTTGAAGAGGATTCTACGCTCTCTGCCCTTCATTTGATGATTTAATGTGATCTTAAAAATAAGTTTAGAAGAAAATCTTATCAGAGAAGAAGAATGTCTGTCCCAGGTTGACTCTTCATGGGCTAACAATCAAGCCGTTGTATCCCACATTACAGCCAGAAAATTGTATCATTATTTTAAAAACTTCATTAAATAGGAAATGAGTATATACATTATGCCTTCCAAATCGCTGTGTGGTTTTGCCTGAACATGCAATTACAATTTTTTTCCAGAACATTTATTTTTTTTAACAAGTATTTAGGGCTTTCTCATGCCTTGTTTGAATTCATGGCAATTATTTGTAATTTATTTTAATCAGAGCCACAGAGAGCTAGTAAACAAGTCCCTCCAGGCTAGCTTGGAAAAGCTTGAAGAAACTGCTGCCATTCCCCTGCCAGGCATGGTAAGAAAAGCAAAACTAGGAACTGGTAATCTTTGTGTAATTCCATTTGGAGATTTAGCTGTTTTATGAGAATCTGTGAGACAAATAATAATGATGCTAGGAGTACAGAACAAAAGCAGCTGTTTTAAGGGGCTTCTTTCTCTGACATCTCCCTGCAACTCTCTTATTGTCCCTTATGCCCCCTCCCTTCCTTGTAAACGAGCTCGTGGCCTCCAGATGATAAAAGCAGTGTATTTTTGCTGAAGATCTGCAGAAGAAAAATCACTAAGTATTTTTTTTTACGTGGTTCTGAACAAATTGTAGTTGACATCTGTAGTGTTGGCATCTGCTTCTAACATGAATTGCAGGTGCAGAGGAACAACTCCACTTGTGCTGGGAGACAAGTTCTGGGTAAAAAGCTCTCTTAATGTAAGTATTTGTTTATAAGATCCATATTTTATAAATCTTTACATGTTTAGCCATGCCAAAAAAAATCTCTCTTCTCAAATAACAGTATGTTCTATACTTTCTGTGTACCCAGGAGTAATCTTGAAATTTATGGTAGAAAGTACAACAGTAATCATCTGGGTCAGGCTAACAGAACTTCCAGTGTAGGATTTAATCTCTGAGAGTAACAATATCTCTGCACAGCAACAAGCAAACCTTCCAGAAATCCCTGAAGCTCAAAATAAACTTTATGGGAGTGACATGTCAGGAAGTAATCTCTCCTTGTTTCCTTAATCACAGGTGATTTGGAGGCATAATAACTTTGTCCTTCTAAATTCCTGTGTAATATACTGTGGATGCTTCTTTTTTTTTCAATATATGAGAGTAAATATCTCTTCTGAATGACATTAAGATATGCATTTGTGGATCTAATTGCCACAAGACATGACTGAGCCCTACCATATACTTTCAAAATATACATATTTTTAATCTGTTTTGGATATTCAAATCTGTTTGGATGTTTCTGGTTTGATTGCATTGATGACTTAAATATATTTTTCTTTTTGATTCTTTCCATTACTCTTCACCTCCCCCCTTCTCCTCCCCAGTAAAAAATACAAAGGTGAGATATTTAAACCCACTTAAAGAGAAATTCAGAATTAGTTTTCCTTGTTATTGTTGCTATTTCGTTGCTACCTTATGTACAGTGCAGTGATATTTAGAGGAACATTAGAAAACAGGAACTACAAAATGTGTGTAGTACTACACTCTACAGTTTTTTTTTTTTTTAATCTGCTGCTTTGGTGAGTGCGTTATCTGTGAATTTTCCTTGTGTGCTGGTGTGCTGATCAGGTATGCTAACACTTGTCTTTCTTTCCCAACTTTTAATTTTGTGTTCTCATCTAAACATCTTGATGCTGATTTTTTCCTTAACTCTCCCTCCACTTACTGTTCTCTCCCCTTAATCTTCTTTATTTGCTTTCCTCCTATGACCTGATAACACTTGAAAATGCATCAAAGCCATTGGACTTTGAATTTCTGCATTGTCATTTTACTGAGCCTTATACACAGCTACATTAAGGCTTTGAGGAGCGTCTGTGTGCCATTATTTTTCTCTGAACTGTGAAATTATCCTATTCTCTATTACACTTATTTCACACACATTGTTTGAGGCCATTCATACAGTGACGGCAGGAATCACACCTCTACCCTGCCAAAATAACCCATGTGATTCCTTTTGCCTTTGGGCACCCTGTGCTTAGGTGTTGGAATTCACTGGTGTCCTATGTTCTTTTCCAGACTGCTGCTATTAAACCTTCAAGGTTGTGTGGGTCATCAGGGGTATCCAATACGATACCCCAGACAAGATCTCTTTATCAGTATTCCAGTCTCTGTGCTAATATCTTCTGCTGGTGACAGAAGCTCTCCATTTTCCCCTCTTCCACTTTGGTTTTATTCAGAGGAAAGGAACAGGTACTGCGGCTTTGCACCAGCAGCAATCAGTGGGATACAGTTTATTTTCTGACATCAGAACATCACACATCAAGAATAACTTACTTAATATATAAAGAGAAGAATGAAGGTAGTTTGAAAGCAGCCTCAAAAGCTGCCTGAGCAAATAATGTCATTGTATGATATAACACATGGGCATGAATAGATTCTTAAAGCACGTAGAATATATTGTTAGAGCATGTAAAGTTGTAAGTAGCCTTTTTATAGACACTGGAGCTAGCTACTCCAGCTTAAGTCAGACTTAGAACCAACTGAAGCTGTATTTAAGTCTCCAGTGACAATCCTTCCAAAGGACCGTAATGAGAGTTTCTTTCTGGTAATCATCTTTGACAGACCCCCTGGATGCGAAGCCACTCACAAATGAAAGGAATAACTGAATAAGCTCTAGAAAAGGTTCATGCTACACAACAGGAATGTGTTAGGTAACTTTTTAGATATAATCATTTTAGAACAGGTTGAAAATATTTAGATATAACTTGCTAAAGGATTCATTTTCTGGGTGGGGAAGCTATGGTACTGCAAATGTTGTCTGGAACTGAAAAAATAATGTTGTTAAAACAAGAGAGAGGAAATTAAGATCAATTGGATGTGACATCTTGCCTTTTTTTGTAACTAGGAAAATCAATAGCCAGTAGCTGGAACTCACTGATTCTATGAGAAGCCATTACCACCAAGAGAAACTTATTGCTTTGTGAGGAGAAATTAAAGCCACAAGTTGGTTAGCTAGAGATTGGTATGTAAAAAAAGATTTTTTTTTTTCCCTGTAGAATAACACTACTCATTATTTCACTTTTTTTTTTTCCCCCAAGTATCTACGAAAGAAAGTGTTTTTCTTTATTTTGTTTGTTTGATGTTCTTGTCTATGGCATGGTACAGTTAGCCAGGGAAATGCTAGCGTGTTGTGCCTGGTGTTCCTCCCCTTCACCTTCCTCCCTCCCTTAGGCACCAGCTCCCGAACAGCAGTTAAAAGTATTTATATCTGGATATCTCAAAGCTAAAACACCTCGAGTTATTTCCTGTGGGAATAGAAAAGAGGTTGGGCTGACATTAGTCATTAGCAAGACTGAAGGGGTATTTCTGCATGGCCTCATACTTCTGAATCCGCCAGGCCCAATGGGCTCATAGCATCTGACTGCTGATTACAGGTGACATTTTCTGTCTTCTGGAAAGATACTACCTAGGTTTCATTATAGCAAAAAAGACTAAACGTATATTCGGGGAGACAAATGTCGACCATTGGCTCTGATGAACATTTTGGAGGGTTTATACTTCAGAAAATGGCAGAGGGCACTAAAAGAAAGGATGATGCTGGTGTTTACTGTGCTACTGAAGTTAGATTTTCCAGTTCTTGCAGACCCGTACAGAATGTACCCTAGGCATTTACAGCCATCAGCTAAAATGCATGCTCTTTGCTTGTTTCTCTTTGGTGTAGCAAATCTTCCTATCTTTGTCATATTGAAATTGCTGCCTCCTTTTTTTTTTTTTTTTTTTTTTTTTTTTTTTTTTTTTTTTTTAATCTCAGCATGGAACATGCTTAGTGTTTGTACCTTATTTTATAGATGTATAAAAATTGTGTGAGATATAAGAGAATAAAATCTGTCTATATTAATGCAAATGTATGACTTTAATAAGGAGTCTTGTTCAGATTTAGAAGAGAAGACTACTAATTGCAGTCATGACTTTTTGCTTTTTGCTTTGACACTAACTTGGATCTGGGTTATATCATTTATCTTTATCTTCTGCTTTCACAGCTGGTAGTAATGCATATCTGAAAGAGCTGATTGAGGTTTACTTCAAGATCCTGTGTGAGAAAGCATCTTGGTTTCAAATTCAGGGTTGAATGTTCAGACCCTAGTTTAAACTCTTTAGAGGCAAAAGAAAGGTCTTCGGTTTAATACTCTCCATCCTTCTGCTGAGGATCCATAAGGGAAGGGGCAACAGTGGGACACATCTGCCTGAGCTGAAATGCAGTTACATTTAAATACACCTGTGTCTACTTAGTGGTGCACCTCATCAGCAAAAAAAATGTGTGGCTTGGCATGTATATGTCACTTCCTTCATGTTTGTGTCTGAGCACTGTAGATTTTTCTTCTCTAACTGTACAGAGCACAGTTAACAGTTTCCAATCAACTAAGGGAATTTTAGGTAACCAGCTTATTCCACTAACAATTGTTTCTGGTTCGGCAGAATTTAAAGTGAAATCAGCAATTAAAATGAAAGATAGACATATATTTAGCAATAGAGTCATCCCCTGGGAATAAACAACTAAATTAATAAGACTTCTTTGTGGAGTGGGATTTTTCCATGTACAAGAATGGCAACTATATTGATGTGTGACTGATTAATGTTAATACGAGTTACCTGTGTGCATGAATTGCCTTTGTGCATCTAGCATTTGGAGCACGCAAATAAAAACATGAGCGTGCTGACGCGCAGGCGCTGTGCAGCAGTGTCATGTTCAACCATTCCCCTTGCTCTTCTGCAGTTCCTACAGTTCATTATTGCCTTTCTGTGAAATGCTGATAGGTCTGACCCTGTTTTTTCAGACCCAGGAGCAAGTATTCTTAAAATGCATTGAACTATTACCAAATGCAGACCTTTTCTCATATAGTATCTTTATGCAAAAGAAACACAGTATGACAAGACTCCTGGCAGCTATATGGTAT
>VZSV01000191.1:534943-571773 GCA_013398735.1 Nothocercus julius
GATTAAAAAAGAATAAGTAATCATATATTCTGTGCTGGAATACCTACCTGGATTGTTTTGTGTTGGTGGAGAAGAAAATGGGACCAAGGAACAGTGCTATCAGCAAATTAGGAAGAAATATGTAACAAAAAAGAAATCCTACTGCTGTATGTACAACCACTTATAGCAATAATCAGCCATAAGTGAAAAATTCCTTCCTACTATGTTACACATTGGTCATATTGAGAATGTGAAGTGGCTGTGAAGTGCAGTACTGTGCAGTACTGATTGTTCCTTAACATCATCTTTGAGGTTTTAAAAGAAAAGTCACTCATCTTTCTTGTTTGATAATCTGACTATCAGAGATACCTTTATAGCCTTCAGGCTATTTTTGAAACTTTCAACCCTTGTCTTTTGTTGGTGTCTTTTCCTTATAGATAGTGTAGAAATAGTACTCTTTGAGTTTACAGTGAAGTTGCAGAAGGCTGTGAGCTCCGTATGAGGTGGCCTTCCGCATGTCTCTGGAAATCTGCCTCCTCCAGGTGCCCGCTAGAAGCTTCTTGGTCGGGAAACATTTTAAGGTGAAAGTGAAACTGAGCTGACGGTGATGTTCGGAAATGAACTTCTTGGTAACAAAAAGTCTAGGCAGTTTGGAGAGAGCTTCTGGTCCAAGATTATGACAGGAAAGGAAATAGATAGTGAGACAGTACAGAGAGTATATCAGTACAGAGAGGAGAGGGCTATTTCAACAGAAAAGATACATAACTGAGGTTTTTGCTGTCTATGTTAAGAGTAGCATAGCTTTATTGTGTGCCTAGCTCTACCCTCAAGGTTTTGAGCAAAACTGGAAAATGGCCATCCCACACCGGCTTGTCCTCAAGTCAGTAAGAAAGGGCAGTTCTCTTTTTCCTGACCTCAGTGTTCCTGTAATTTGGGGAATGCTGGAATGACTAAACTATTAGTCTTTAACTCATCACTCCTGCAAACGTTATCAGAGTCAGAGCTGTTTACCCATAGTTTTTGCTAAGGTTAGAGCAACCCTTTAGTTTGTCTAGCAGCAGTTCTCATCAGTATTCAGGAGCAGAATGATTCAGCTAAGGAGACCAGACAGCATACACCATAGAACCTATTTCAGTATATTTTAAATTATTAAAGAAATATTTTTATTGTAGTTAAGATAATCACTTATGCTGAATATGAAGGCCAGTGCATGAGAGTGTTAAGGAAAAACAATAAATGCAGTAGACAACTAATTTATCTCTTGGGAATGTTATTTCACGCACTGACACATTTTCCTCTTTAGCATCAATCTATAAGTCTGAGTTCTGTGAAGTGCTTTAATTAACCTACCTTCATGTACTTATTTATGGTGGCTCCGAATGATATCATGATCAAAATACAATAGTCTATTTTCTAACTCCACTCTAAAATGCTCCAAGATCTGAATACTTATACTAAATAGTTATTTTTGAAAACAGGTATTTTCAAACCTATTTTATATGTATATCTTGGCACACTGTCGAACTGCAATTGTCAGCAGCCAGGCAGAGCATATACTCTTAAAAAGTAACAAGCCTCTGTTACTTCTTTTCATCTGGCTATCTGATAAAACTTCTTTAAAATTAGTATTCAGCCCCTCAGAATCCATGCACACAGGGCTGCTATAATTTGTCTTTCTGACACACTTAACCCAGTGAGTGGGTTCCTCAGTCTCTTTGATAGAACAGTGAGATTAAAGGCAATTATTTCACTTTCTGTAAGTCTTTGCACAATGATACAAGAATCTCTTCTCCTCCCTGCAGTAGGTCGGATCATGCTTATTTGTTCTCTGTGAGTTTGATTTTAATGCATGAGTGGAATGATGATATGAAAAGCACTAGAAAAAGTGCTGTATTTTGTAATAGCCTTTAATTGTATGCTCTTTTAACCAGCCAAAGATTTTCTTTCTCTTAATTGCCTAAGAAAAACAGTCTTGCACTGATTCTACTGTAATCATCAGAACAGTATTTGCTAAGTGCTGACAGTATGCTCAGCTTTAATAAGCGCAGGGAGCTATACAATTTGTAGCCAAAGAAATGCACATTAATGGATCATCTTTTGGAAACTGCATTAATAAAAACCTGTCCCTTCTACTTAAATACTTTTTTGTTGGGTGTTTTAGGCTCAAGAAGTCATTCTCAGCACTATATTTAGTCTTATGCTTGTCTCTGACTGGAAATCTAGGAATCGGCATTATTAGCTTCTAATGATGCCATCTCCTGGTGAGCGGTGCCTGTGCTGATGTTGTGATCTTGACGTGGCACTGAGAAGATGGAAAATAAACAGCAAAGCCACCAGAGCTGATGAATATGTGACTGAAGGAGGGGAGTACATGCACTAAGGGTTTTGCCTTGGAGCCTGGAGCCAGACTCTGTGATGACAGATGTTTTATTAACTGTCAGAAAAAAAATAATAGGTTTTGCTAGTTCTTCAAGGCAGCTCACTCTTCCTATGCATTCGTGCAGTGCCTAGCACAGCAAAATCTCAATCTTGGTCAGGGCTTGTAGACACTCTCTTAATACAGCCATGTTTTAACTCAGTAATGTTACTCGCAGCTCATGTTCATGGCTTTTAACATTGCTGTTTTCAATGATTCAGTGGGCAGATTGGTAATAATGTCTCATCTTCTTCGCTTCATTTCTTTGGACTTTCTCTTCACTTGTAGCACCTTCAGCAATTGCTGCATCAAAGGCAGCGGCAGGACTGTCATGATCCACAAATACATGTACCCACATGTGCACACACACAAGTGCAGGAACCGCAACCGCTCATTGGCTTGATAGATTTTTTATTTCTATAAGCAGCCACTCTGAAATTACTGGATGAATTAATTTTTTAACATAGAGTGATGAGCAACACCTTTCTTGACAAGGATCAAGATGGATGTTAGTCTATTCTTTATAGTCTATAGCCTTGAAGAACTAGCAAAACCTAATATATTATTTTTTTTCTGACAGTTAATAAAACATCTGTCATCACAGACTCAATTTCCTACCCTTTTCATTGCAGTGTATATCTTCAGATCTTGAATGATCCTTGTATCTATTTTTTTCTGAATCTCATCCAGCTTTTCAGTATCCTTTACAAGCTGAAGGTGACAAAATGGCATCATCTAACTTTCCAGTAATGCTGTCACTAATAGCAAATATATAAATATATTCTTCCTCTTGTCCCTGTGAGATGTAGTACCATAATAAAAAGTTGTTTAACATTATAATGGGATCACACAAAAAGATTTTCTGCTCATTGTCGTTTATCTCTTTCCACTGTTTCTTCAATCCAGGTCGCTGTCTTCTCTCAGAAGCAGAACCAATGTTCCTTCAAACTAAGCTATTAGCATTAGTGGAAGATTTCTATAGTCAGTTTTGGTCTGACTGCCTGAGGAGCCTCCTTCAACTTTGCTGTATATTTCTGTATAAACCCCTGTCAGTGCAGATGGTCTGGCTGAAAACTAGACCTGTATAACCAAAGGATAAAAATTTCAGCTAGATCTGTGAGCAGAGCTGGTTATCTGTCTGTCTGTATGTATAAAGGTAGCCATAGGCAGGAAATTCTCTCTCCTTACTGAAATCTGGTGAGACCTCATTTTTCAGGAGATTACCCATTATCACAGGGTAGGATCTTATGTAACTGAAGATGCGGAGCTGCCTGGTGTTTCAGTGCAAGCGTTTTGCACTTGGTTGTCATTCATATCTCCACACAGATAGAACTGGGATATTGTCTCTGTGAGTAACAGCAAAGGGGAGAGACAGAGGAGGAGTTAATGCTCCTGTCTATTTCTTTAACTTTTCTTCTAATGTTGTCCTTCATGTACTGAAAACTGATGTTAAAAGCACTAGGACACTAATAACATTTTTAACATCTGGATAAATTGTCTTGAAGTACACAGAGGAAATCCCAACTGAAAAACAAAATTAAGTGTCAGCAAACATTGTTAGCTTTGAAGCTAAGTTATAAATTCAATGAATTGGACTCTGTTTTTCTGGCTGCTATGCTGGTGCTGGTGTGCTAAATGTATAACAAATTCATCACATTTATGTTGAATATCAGTTACTATTATACCATTTGTGCAAACATTGTAGACAAAGAAAGCAGTGGCAGAGCAGCATTTTAATCCAGTCAGAAATGAGAATTTTGTTTGAAAATGCATAGGTGTCCAGCATCTTTAGTTTCTGCAAGATGGTTTGAAGCATTTTAGGTAGCTATTTAGCAGATGGAAGGAGATGTCCATCCTGAAAGTACATTAAAGAGAGTAGCTTTATTTTAAGCTCTTTGCTGTATGACCCCTGAACTCTTAAATGAATTACAAAAATATCATCTGGCTTAGACTTAGAATCCTTTCTCTGTGGAGAAACATCCGGTGAAAAAGAGGAATACTAATAACCCAAGTTAGCGGGAAAGCTTATTCTACCATCTACTATTTAGATTTGTCAAGAATTCCTACTTTCCTCAGTCCTTGCTGTCAATATCCTGAGCTTCTTCTAGCCAAAGAGGAGATTGCATTGCCTAGATTTTTATTGGTATCCATTCCTTGCCTTTTAAAATCTGCCTAGAATCAGTTTCTATGGTCTTCCCTCCAACCTCAAAACAAAACCAAAATAACAACAAAAAGCAAAAAACCTTCTTGCAAGCACAGGAGATCTAGAGGTGGTAAACTCTAAACAGAAGTTTAATGTAGCTTTTAATTGGACAGAGTGTGTACACAATGAGGGATGGCCTATCTATCAGTTGCTGTGGACCTGTGTTAGTGCATGCTTCTTATGTATGGGATGTCTTCTCTATTATGCCAGATCTAGACTTCTCACATGCCGCAGTCGTGGACTGCTCTGACCAGCAGGACCTGCCCCGTGAGATGCCCAAGCAACAGAGCAGCTGATCCGACATCGCACATATTTGAAGATAAGGCGATGTAAATTTGTGGCTGGATGAATGAGGCTGATGTGCAGAGCATGAGAGTTATTATCCTTAAGGATGTTCTTGCAAAGGTTGCATTTTCAGCACTAGTTCTTTGCCTGTAATTAAATTGTTCATGATACCTGTTTCCTTATATTTTTCAGAGAACAATCCTGGTGTTCATGCAGTCAGAAAGTGCAACTTGCCCCATAAAACCATATAGAATTTGACAAGATAGTTATTGTCTACATGAAACTGCAGTACTATTATGCTGTCAAAAACTCTATGGAAAGTCTCCTCTTAAGCATACCATTGCTTTCGAAATGCTTCATGACTAGGACATGTCATGTATGACTTTCCATTGAGTGGGATTCTTCCTGTAATGTAAAAGTTGTTTCCTGTGGTGGTGCAAAAAAGGTAAAAATTTGTCTTCCTTTTGATAACAGTGTAGCAGAAATCTAGGCCACTTGAACTAGTGCAGAGAGCTTTGTACAGTCAGTTGCAAACTCCGAGACATGAAGCTGCTTTTTATCCAAGCAATATAGGAGCAATCTACATTTCAATGAGAGGAGTTCTCATTTTAATGGTGGGAAAATGTGGCCACAGCTGTAACATGCAACTTCAGGCAAAATTTGTCCCCTGAACTCTCTTTGTGGCCCAAGAGCAAGTCCCTCTGAACCAATTAGTTCTAACTCTCTTAGACATTTAAAACAAATCATATTCTGGAAGTGCCAACTATGTATTGATTAACATAGATTTAGACAGCTAATTTTTAGGTAGCTGATATAAAGTGGGAAGAATTTTACCCTAACTTCCCTACAACAGAGTCAAGTGTCACACTGAAGAGCAGAGGAAAAAGTTCTACTGCTGGTAACAGATGCAGAGTGTTATATACCAAGTATATAAAAGAAGTTATTCCTCAGTGCTGTTATGCTATCTTCTTACAGAAAAAAAAAAAAAAAGTGAATGTATTGTTTATGAATGTGACCTAGGACAGACTTGCGAGGCCCATCCTGTGACCCAGAGCTCAGTTTTACTAGAAGTTCATGGAGATCTGTAGCCACTTCATCACCCTCGCTCTGTAAATGAGAGACCATGTAGGACTAGGACAATAAGGAACCTGAAATAAAGACAAATAAGAAAAAAAAAAAAAAAAAAAGAGAGAGTGCAGAGCTGATACTTGGCAAGAATTTAAAGCAGAGACTTGAAATTACCAAATATTCTAAAAACGAAAACCAAAATGAAAAGATAAGAAAGCCCTGAGAAAAGAAGCAAGAGGAAAACTAGTAACTCAGTGGCATGAGGATCACCCCTTCCAAAGTGCCCTCAAAACCAGTGCATTCCCACACAATTGCTGACTGCGTGGCCAGCTGTGGGGCTGCCTCTGCTGCCTGCACTACGTGGAGCAGTGCATTTGCCTACCAGCAAGCTTACCCCAGCCATGGTCATGTGTAATAAATAAGGCACTAAATAAGAAAAGGTGACTTGTGCTCTCATAAATTGTGTGCCTGATTCTGCTCGCTAGGTAGAGATGACCAAATATGCCCCATAGAATGTTTAGTGATCCAAGAAGTTTGTGTCTTAGCTGAAAAAAAAAAAAAAAGAAAAAGACTTCTGCTGAGTCCATGAGGCCAGGTGCTAGGAGGCTCAGCCAGGATAACGAGGCTTCTCTCACTACTGGATCTATAGTGGATCGATAATGCTGATGCCTTTGGGGCTGTTTGCTTTTGAACCTTTATGAAACTTCCTGTACTTGTGGTACATTCCCAGCATTTCATCCAGATATCATACACATCTGAGCTGAAGCCTCATAGATTGTTTTTTAAAATTAGCTTTGCAAAGGCCTCCTGTTTTATGCTGATGGCATTTGGTGGCTCCACGCTCTTAACAAGAAGTCACCCACATGACACCATGTCACCCACCATGACATTAGCTAAGGGCAAAGTTACCCTCGAAGTTTTTGTCACTGACATCCACAAATTATTACTTTGGAGATCTGCCAAATACAGAGCAAGTTACAGTTTTATTGTCCTTTCCAATGCACTTTACAATAGCAAGGGATATTCATGATGCTTGGATAACTCTGCAGAAGATATGTATACATGTCTGGTTGTCATAAGCTTCCCATACTCTTACTTGACTGCAGTGAGAAAGGTAAGAAGCACTGATTTGGGTGACTTGATAGGCGGCCACATAGTATACAACTATGACATGCAATTTACAGGACTGCCTAGTACATGAGCTGGTCTGCTGTATTGTTTTACCCTTCTAAAGAATAGGAGCCAAAATACAAAGTTGAGGTATGTTTACTCAGGCACATGGAAATGGTAGGTGTAATGATCAAAACACTGCAGCCTGCTGACACACTACAATTAGAGTCAGCAAAGACAAATGACAAAATGTGTGAAGGGAGATTCTACTTATCTTACATATCTCAAAATAATCCCAAAACCTTGCAAAAACAAATGAGGGGAAACTACTTCTGATTTTGTTTTGGACAATTGTAAAAAACAACAACAAAAAAAGTCTTTTTCACAGTTATGGGTGAGGGAAAGATATTGGTACCTCTGAGTGTCCTTAGTGATTCACAGGGAAAACAGAAATGCATCTTTCCTCATTCGGGGTGAAATCACCTTGAGAGACTCAAGGCACTCAAACAAACGTGAGAGAGATGCTCTCCTAGTGCCAAGTGTCTGCAGAGGTAGTTTGATCTTAGGGGCTTGTATTAGAGAGTCTTGATGCATTATTCAAGTTTTGATGGGCTTTCTGCAAAGCAAATCACTGCCTTCCCATGGCAGCATGAGGAGGGCAGCAACCCTCTGCAGACCTGTGTCTTGTCTGCAGCATTAAAACTCTCTGGGTGGGTAGTGGCGAGGTGGTGGAGGAGGCAGCCTTGGCCATGCTGCCATGACCCTTCTCACTCTTGTTAGCGCGGTGCGACGCGGCTTGGCCAGTGATGGGCTGCCCCATTTGCTTTAGCTTTGGAGTCAAGAGCGAGCAGTGGAAGGTTTGACAGCTCGGGGGCCCGGGAAGTGTTTGATAAATATTTCTCTTTGAGGGCCCTCCCGCTACCCAAACTGGGCGCATACAGGGAGGGCACACAGAGCAGCTCGTGGCAACAGATGTCTGGTTTGCTGGGACGTGCCATGTTTGACGGAGTGGCCCATAAAAAGAGTTAGCATGAGGCTGGAGAGCAAGCATCACTGTTTGCTACAAACAAACGTAAATAAAGTGCTTGTAATTACAGTGTGAGGGGGTTGACCAGGTCTGTGCGGTAGCAGGGGAGGAAAATAATGGGTTCTTTTATGTGTTCTTTCAAACAGCTGGAGACAGATAAAAGAGGAGACAATTTTAACCTAAGCAAAGATCGTAACTGTATGCTTTCCTTTGTGCCTCAGTGTTTCTGTTTTCATTCTTCCTACTTATATTTTCATTTGTGAACAAGGCTATATAAGGAACAGTCTTCAAATACATTTTTTTTTTTTTTTTCCCCAGGTGAAGATGTCTGTTTCATTTCAAACTCAGCTCCCATGGCTCCCTTTGCTACTGGGCTTTGCAAGAATAACAGTGTTTTTTCACTCTGCTCCGTCCTGCTGATAATAACTTCCAGAGTCCTGATGCAAAGAGCAGGGAAACATTTTCCAGAACTAGTAATCACTGAAGCCATAGTATGGTAGATGTAATGCAGTCCCAAGGAATCATTTTATGGTTTTCCAGTAGCCCAGAATGCGATGGCATGAGATATAAGAGGAAATTAAAACAGAAAATAAATAAAAAAGATATTGCATCTCCATTACTTCTTCCAGATACAAGGGATCATTTTTTGAAATCTTAGCATTTAGAGGGAGTTGTGATTTATACTGACATTAATTAAAATCATTTACCTGGATAAAGTCCTTCTGCAATGTTTCAGAAATATACCTTGCTGCTTCCAATTAGATATCTTGGACTGATGTTTTGGAGCAGCAGGAAAAAGGTGCTTTGCTAGATTTTTCAATTGCTCCAATCCTTCAAGTCATACCGACCCAATAACACATAGCTCCTTTAGAGTGAGTTTACAGGCATGTGTGCTCATCTACATAGGGAATTACCCTCCAGCAGCTTTTCCTGATTAATTCTGCTATGGATGTTATTGCTTAGAAATAGTTCTTCTGTTGCAAACCCTGTGAGACCACTCTTCTCCTTTTGCTAATTGGTGTCTCTAATGGCTCTGTATGTTTTCTGTAGGGATGAAAAATAACATGCAGTATTTCAGATATATTTCTACAGCACAGTGTACTTTCTGCATATGCTGCTCTTTTCCTCAAAAAAGTGAAGCATGTCTGAAACGTGATATAGGCTGCATTGCCTACAGCCTACAGACTTCTCAGGTATGCTTTATGGTAAGCTGAGACATTTTCACAATCTAGTAATTAAAGGCATCACTGCTTTCCTCCAAGTTGTTCTCATTGGTGGTTAATTCTCTTGATATCTGACTTTTTTAAAGATAAGGAAACGCAGACATATGTGTACAGATGAATTTCTAGGAAGGAATGTTTTGAGAAAAGGATCATTTCTGGTCTAGTGCATTTTATGTAAAGGTTAGGAAGACTCACTCTCTTTCCATCAACATCCAAGATCTGAAAAGTAGCAATCTGAAATGCAGTTTAATATGAACATATCTTTACACAATGACTCCCTGCAAAAGTCTATTACTGCATAGCCCTAGATTCAAATGTAGCCAACATATGAAGTCATATTATGGTAATGCATCTTTCTCTGCTTAGTAACTGAACTGTTGTCTTGATTTGTGCTACTAAAGAAATTAATAAATAAATTTAAAAGAGATAAAATTATTTAACTTTCCAAAATCATTAATGATTTATGGAACTCTCGAGGGATCTCTAATGACTTTAGAGTCAATCAAATTATAAAGCTGATTTATTTGTATATAATAGCTTCATGTTGAGAGAATGAAGGTATTTTTAAGCTTTTTTTTTTTCAGGTCTTTTAAACTTTTTTTTTCTTGATGTCTTATAAACTTACATCACAAATGCAGTCACCCGATCCAAACAGCTTGGAAATACTAACATTTAAGTGGTATATAAATCAAGATAGATTGCCCATAGGAAAGTTTAAAGATATTGCTCTTCACTATCCATTTAGAAACAATTGAAGGGCTCATATTTATAAGACATAAAACTCCAAAAAAGAATAATAAATATCAACTATGTATTCTCAAGAAATGTTTGTTTCCTGCATAAAATCATGCATAGAAAACATTTAGCTATAAGAAATAATAACAGAAGTTGAAAGACTGTCTTAAGTTTGAATTCTTGTGTTTATTAGGATTTGAAATATGCCCTTAAAAAGATTCTTATCTTTTAAAATTTTAGACTATTCATCCTACCTTTCCATCCTTCCTTTTCCTAACCATTTTCTTACTGGATACAGTACAATGACAAACGGTATGTAGAATTTCCATGTTTAAATGAAGTCAAACACAAAAGCTTTTCTGAAACAAAATTAACTTTATTTGTTAAAGTATTGTATGATATATAAAGGAAATGACTATAATTTCCAATGCTCTAAGACACAGAGCACTGTGTTTTTTCTTCCTGTGGAAAAACAATGCTTTAAAACTAGAGAAATGTTAGAATCAGACATTAAAAATAATAATAAAATAATAAAATATTAATAAATACTTCACATTCATATAATCTGTGTTTATAATAATCCAGGCATTTCAACATCAACTAAATACTTAATTTAATATGCCTCCATCACACAGGTGGAAGCATCACCTAGTTCAAAGGAGGGAGACAAATTGCATATGCCTCATAGTGAGGGTTAGGTGAACCAGAGAGATTTCCCTTCGTTCAGTTTCATAGCTGCCAGCAGCAGAGCTCCAGGATGAAGGGGAGTAGGCAAAAGAGTGCAAATGCTGTTTGCTGTGATCTTCGGCCATTGGAATATAGCCTGGGCATTTCCTCCTCTTCTGCTTTCAGATCTACAAAAATATCAACGATAAAATGGTTAGCAAGAGTAAAATGCAGACTGCATAAAACTTTGAAACTTCTCCAGTATCTCACAGGTACTTAAGTTAAAGGTATCAGCTGTTAAAAGCCAATCAAAGAAGCTATTCTCTGGGGAGAGATGTGAATAGATGTCCCATCAATGATCGTTTGAGGAGCAACTGATAGCACTTATCAGCTCTTGCAGGCATTAATCTCAGAATAATCAAAAGTAAATACTCAGCAAAAGCAAGAGCAAGATCTTCACAAGAGGAATGCACTCTGGCCCCCACGGGGCCTTTTAACCCTTCCTTTGGCAGGAAGGGCCTCCACTTATGGTCATTAGCGTGAACGGGGAGCGATATTCCATGCCCAGGCAGGGGGTGAGCAGCTGGTTCGCCTGCCGCCTTTGCTGCAAGACTTTTTACAGAGCAGGGTGTTTTTGGCCTGTGGCAAACAGCAGTAGGGCTGACTCAAAAGTTAAATGTTAGGGAAACTCAGCAATAATGTATCTCACTCTTCTGAAGGGTGCTGTTTAGCTGCCACATGTAAGCAATCAACAAGGAAGACTTCAAGGCAGAAGTATTTCTGGGTGCGGTTGCAAAGATAGGAATAATTCCTTTTTTAAGCATTTCACCTTGCAGGGTTTATATGCTTAGTGTGCAGTAGGGCATTCCCTGGGGATTTGAGAGGCTTGAGTTTTGAAATTTGTGGTTTATTCCAAGATGATGGCAAAGCTGTGTTTAGATAGCCTTTTCTTTCTCAAACAAGTCCCTGTCAGATTTTTGGGGTACAAGCAAATCATTGAAGATTTACTGTCTATTTAGCTCAGCTGTCTCCTTACTCTGCCAACATGTGATGTTAGAACAACTGGAGGAGCAGAAAGTAACCTATAGGATGGGAGCAAGTCACCACAGATAGAGGAGGGCAGCAATGTTTCGCGCTGGCTTTGCCCTGTTTAAATCTCAGGAGTTACCGTTTAGGAATATGAAAGTATGGATATTACTGCTGGATACAAATCAAGGCTTAAGGCTGCACATTTTTGTGCAGGACTCTCTGTCAGAAGTGCTCTATACATTTTGGAGATTATGACATGGATCTGACTTCAGACGCAATTTTTTTGCCATTTGTGGGAGAAGTGACTATGCAAGATCACCCAAGTTTTCAGTACTTCAGTTTCTCTAATAAAATACTGGTTTGTACTTCTTCCCTTACCAGCTCTAAACTAATGGTTTTCAAGTATGTATAACTCTCCCTGACTCAAGCATTTTTTTATGCCTGGATGCAGCTTAAGTTAAACAAATTGCCCTGGTTAAATGAGAAGTCATGGACACATATAGAGCTGCCCAACAGGATAAACATTTATCCTTGCAATTTTCAGTCAAAATGGGGGAATTAGTTTCCAACTGCACAGAAATTTTATGAAGATCTGAAAGCATTTTATGTGATGTACCACCAAGTGGCAGCCTTATCTCTTGCCTCCTCGCTAATGTGTTCTCCGAAGCAAGGTAGGCCCCTGCGCTAGGTTTAAATGAGGCACATAGGCATCCCACCACCTTTGCAGAAGGCAAATAGGCACAAAAAGTGTTATGCATGAAGTAAAGCTGGGTGTCCGAGCCCTTACCGCAGTGCCCATGCACGACGTCCGAGAGGCAGTGGAGGGTGCCGTAGCCGCAGCGGCACAGCTGGCAGCCTTGCAGCACCCAGGCGCCATGGGCAATGCTGCCGCAGTTGCTGTCAAGAAAAAGGCAAGGGTTGTTTTTTTTGGTACATCCCCAAAGCATCCCCTGAAGTGGCTTTGATCGCCTATGCTTCTTTTGGGGAGTCTTTTACCTTAGCCGCTCGTCGTACTCGCAGTATCGACCGATGAAATGCTTTTGGCAGGCACAGAAGGTGCCCAGGATGCAGGTCCCTCCATTCTGGCAGCAGTTCCTGTTCAGCTTTTTACCTGCAAGGCAATTTGACCCATTTTCCCCAGAATCTTGGGTGGGGGGCTTCAAACCTCCTATTTACTCTGCTTGTTCCCCCAGGTCTCTGCGGTTGCTGAAGGGTCTTAAGGTTGTCTAGTTTTATTGTCCTGAGAAACAATAAAATTAGCTGCCTGTTAGGAGTGTTTGCTCAGTTAAGCCGAGTTTATTTGGTTAAGGATTAACAGCAAACTACTAGGGATTACGGGATGGTCAAGAGGCAATGCCTGTCAAGTCCTGCAGAAGTAGCAGGGACTCAGGTGAAATATTTCACTTTGGCAGAGGCAGGTCTCAGTCTTGCTATGAACAAGCAGGTTGCTCATATCTCAGTGGGGAAGGGGATTTTCCTTCAACTGTTTCTCAAGCGCCTGGGGCAGAGCTACCGACCTAAATCCTTATGAGTATCTGGCAGGAAACAAAAATCTGCCCTTGTTGTCTGAAAGTACTCTTGCCCAGATACAAAACCCTGTAATGCTTTTTGTCCCTGAAATAGAGCTAACTTTACAAAATGAACAGAATTTACAACTGCTTTGCAAGGCTAAGGGAGTACTCCCCTTTTTTACATCCTAGTTTTCTTCTCTATTCTCTATTGTCATCACCATTAAACAGTTTGTAGATAAAAGATTGAGTTTTAAAGACAGTAGTTTAAGATGTAGTTCAAAAGATAAAAAAGATACAGTTTATAAGAAGTTTTACCTTAAAACTTTTATCACCACTTTGTAAGCGGCCATGAGAAACCATGAGGTTTAAATTAGCTTCCATACAAATTTAACAAGCTGAAATCTGCCAGCGAGCCAGTGCACAGGAGAAGAGGGAAAGCTTTTTTGTGATAGAATATTTAAAAAAGCAATTCTGTGACACTGTTTAAGTAAATAATGTTACCTACTCTCTGTAATCCCTGTGAAAGGTACAAATGTCCTGGAGTGTTGCTTTCTGCTTTCGTAGCTCTGATTCATGTCACTGAGAGTATTTATAACAGTCCCTTCATTTTTAGGCTGTTGCTTCTGAGCTGTGGCATTGACACTTTCCACATCTTTTTCGTGTTCTTCTTTTTCACGGCCTTGACAAGTGCAAATAAGAAAGGGAAGGTAGCTTGTAATGAAATAATGCAAAGGCACTAGAGAAAGATGAGGCAGGAAATGTTAAATTTGCCTTACCTTTTCCTAAATGAATGGCCTGCCAGACCAGAGTCACAGTAAAAAGAATTCTACAAATAAATAAATAAATAAATAAATATATATATAAACAAATAAAAGGAGAAAAAAAAAGAAAGAAATGAACTTGATTTATGGGATCAAGACACACATGCAGAAATAACTATTAATGTAATGTTTGTCATAAAAATTATGTGCCCACAGTGGTTTGCATTAGCGCATCAAAAATCTCAAATTATATTGGGAAAAAAATAAAAAAAAAGAAAAACAGAAAATCAGCAATTCTCTACATTCTCTGTCTGCATTTCCAGGGCACAGCAGGGCTGTCCCCAGCAGCAGAAGCACCAGCCGCTACCCGGCCTGCAGCTCCAGGCACCCTGTTCCTGCTCAGTCCCCGGCCAGGTTGTCCCCTAAAAGCAGCGCTGCCAGCAGAGCCCCCCGTACCTCCTCACCTGACGTGCTGTCCCCGCTGCATCTTCCTGCGCCCGGGCAGGCTGGAGAGGTCTCCGCGGCTGGTCCGTGTCCCACGCCCTCACTGCGGGCTCCTTCGCCCTCTTCCTGGCTGATGGCAACGGGGCAGGGACATCGCTCCCCGCCGCGCCGCGGCTGAGCCCCCACTGAGGGGCTGGGGGCCGTGACCATCGCTCGGACCCGGGGTCCTGATTTACATGCCCGGCCGGCGGGGTGGAGCGAGGAGGCAGCAGCTCTGCTGGGGAGGAATTACGGCCCGGGACAGCCAGGAAAGCCGCATCCTGGAGATCCCGGCTCCAAAGATTTTGTTTGTTGTTGGGGGGAAAATATACGCATGCTGCTTGGGAAGAGAAACCGTTAATTTCTGCAGAACGAGAGCCTGTATATATTTATGCATGTATATTATGAAGTTAAAAAAAAACAAAAAATAGCCTCAGTTCTACTACCAAAGTGTCCTGCCTCCAGTAGAGCTTCCCATAGACAGATTTAACTATTGGTTGTATCATTTCTCAGCAAAGAAAATCCTTAGGTAGTGCCTGGGCTACAGATATCTATTAGCAATACCTTTGAAAAGTGTATGTTTCTTGACAGAGATTTTGCAAGAGCCTTTAATACGCTTTTAAAATAACTTTTGCTTTTTTTTTTTTTTTTTTTTTTTTTTTTTTTTTTTTTCTCATGACAGACCTGTTAGTGAATATTCAGAGTCTGAGACAACCAAATTAGCCCAACCACATGGCCTGAGTGGACTAGGTCTGCTCACATAGGCCCACCTTGTTACAGTTCAGCATACAGTTACACAGGGACATGCAGCTGCGCACTGGTAACAGAGCACCTTTGGGTGAACTGCTCCACGCAGGAGCTCATTCCCTTTACGTGAGCTGTAACAGGAAATGGAAGCAATGCACTCTATTTCTTGGGGGATAAGAGGATTGCAGAAGAGGAATGCTTTTACTAAACTTGTGCAAATCTGGGTGGTACAAACTGCAGCCAGGCTAGCATCACTCTGTGTGCAGCAGGGATATGGGTCAGGCCCTCACTGAAGAAGCTGTCCTAGTAACTAAAGGCAGTTATGGTCCCTTGTTGTTTGTAACTTCAAAGGTTTGATACTTGTTTGCCCTGATCCATCTAAGCAAATGGCTTAGAAGCTGCAAAATCCCCCATCTAGTACGGTATAAATAATGGTATGATTTATAAGGAGAATGGTCCAGACAAGGTCAAGTGGCTTTGCAATGTGGGATGCTCTGAGAATCTGTTCTGAGAATCTCATGTCTTCTGCGGAGACACTAACCTCTGGCGAGGACAGCGGTACATGGCTGGAGACATAAAACTGGGTTTTTTGCAAAAATAAATGCTCGGTGTCTTTCACTAGCTCTAGTGGATGCAACATGGGTACAACTGTTGACTGTAATGATCTAAGTTTTATTATTTTTTTGGTAGACACAGGATAACTCCTTTAGCTACATAGTAACTTGTTTAACAGTCTATGTTTTAGTCATCACTAATTTAAATTGGTTTACCTAAATTTGCTTTTATTCCAGGCTTGCACTGAAGTAACAAATCTTTTGGAATTAAGCGTCTTTGGTGTTTGTTGTGTGTAACCTGGTAGATTCTCATTGGAAGAATTGATATGCTTGCACATGTAGTTAAGATATTTATTACAAAGGACATCATGATAGAATTGCAATCTGTTAACTCAGGAAGGGATTTTGTTTCTTCTATCTTAAATTGCAGTAATTTTAGAGAGACAGGTTATTCTTTCACTATTGTCTTGTCTGCCTCTTTTTCTGCTATGATTCACGAGAATTTCTAAAGTAAACATGTATCAAGTTTTGGGTACTTGCCTAAAATCTATGGTTTGTTCAAGTGCTGTCGCAAACATAGATGGCTGCCCCAAATTAGGCCTGTAATGTGTTTCACACAAAGTGAAAGAGGTCTCCTGTTTCCATGTATTGACAATACTTGCGTGTTTTGAGCTTTATCAGGCCATGAAAATACTTCTTAAGGTCAAGGACTTCCACTTCAAACAACACTTATTTTAAATGGACTTCAAGCCTCTATTTTCCTAAGATGTAAAACACAGTGTCTGGAGTGCAAAGAAGAACAACCATAGTTAAATCACATTTCTTACTGTTTATGATATTAGGAAGAAAATATTTATTTTCAACCTGGTCTAGCTATGACTTTAAGTTACAATCTTCAGACCTGAACTGCTGTCATTTAGGATCGAGTTTGCTGTTTTTCCCCTCCCCACAGATTGAAAGAAGAAAAAATAAATGGAGATAAGTAAACACAGCAACATCACACTTGCTGAGCTTTTTAATAAATGCGGTGTCAATATAGCTCTCCTGAAGAGATTTCTGGGTATCAGATTCCCAGCTCTGTACTACGGGTAACTTCTAGTGCTGGTAAAGAAATATTGATCATTTTTCACACCCTGTGCCATTTGTTTAAGATCAGAAGTCATCTCTGCAAATGCAAGAGCTAACAGCCTGGGGAGCCATAAAGCACTTGGTAAACACTGCTTGCTGTGATACCTTGCTCCTTTCTTCCTAACGCCTCTCCAAAAAGGCATAGGTATAAGAGGAAAAGTTGCTAGGACAACAATGTTGCCCAGCTGTCCTACAGAGATAGGACTGGTGTGATATGAGGAAAAGCACTACTGCTTACTGTTAACCAAATCTGCCAGAAAGCTTGTGGAAAGCTAGCAAAGATTTCAGAGGAGCTGCAGTGAGGAGAGATGCAACTCTGTTATCAGCTTGATAAGAGTGGAGCCAGCCAAAGAGCTGGTCCTGAAAACTTCAGCCAAGCACTGTGTACATAAGAGGTGGTTAAACATTGGTTGAGTGTTAGCAGTCTTTAATGCTGTTAGTTGCTATGAGTAGGCCAAATGTTTCTTGAAGGTGGTATAAAAGTGGCAGGGATACACAGGTGTAGTTTACTAGGCAGTATGACCCTTCTTGTGCTTATCTGGGACATTGTAGCTCTACAGCTTGTGTCTTCTGGCACTGATGCCCAATGTGTGAGTGGAGGGCTACACTGAAGGATGATGCATGGTTAATAAATCATAGCTGATTTTTGCTATATTGGCGTTTCGTACTAAGCGTATTTATGTGTTGACATTCAGTGCTTCTGAGCACTTCGCAAAATCAATAGATGTCTAGGACCAGAGGGAGCCATAGGCAAAAGAAAAAGAAATGAAAAACACAAAAGTAGTGGTGTCCCCTCTTTCTGGAAATTGCTTGGGAAAACCTGCTCCACAGTGACCCCTCTTTCTGGAAATTGCATGGGAAAACCTGCTCCGGGGCATGGAAAATCAAATGACAGTGGTGTAGGCAACTCGTCTGATGGCAAAATTCCACTGTAGGGCTTGGACCAGTTTGCTAAACAGAGTGGTACTCTCTTAAATTAGTTGTGTAGAATGAGTATTGGTCACGGGTATTTATATTTAGCTTGTGAAACCCGGAAAGCAAAGACTGGGAGAAGTTCAGCTCTCCTGAAAGAGCAAAGCTGAGATGTTCCCACATGGGCTCTCACTGGGCGCTCAACTCATTAGTGATGAGGATTCTGAATGGATAGGTCAGCCTCAGATTTTGTATTATTGCTATCTGCAATTGCCACATTGTACATTATGTTACATTCTCATAAGACTATCTCAATATGTGGATATACGGATATAGGCACAGGAGTTTACTCTGGCTTAAATTTCTTAACAGCTTTTCTTACTCCGGGTTAAGAATGGCTTATGTTGGTTTAGTCTGATTCTGCCAGTAATTGACCTAGGGGAGTAAGAAACAGGAAAATAAAATAATCCTTTCAGTGGCTGGCATCAGTTTAACTGATCTGTAATTTCATGATCAACTTAAGTGGAGATGAACAGCTACTGCTGATGAAAGCATGAATCCCCCTCTGCCTTGCACCATGGTCTGTTTGCTCCATGGCCTCCTTCACACTGCCAGCAATGTCTGTGCACCGCAAGTGAGCTGTGCACAGAGTTTATCTGACTCAAAACTCAGATGGAAACAAAAAAGGATTAATCTTCAGAAGGATTATTTCCCTGACATAGAAAATGAGCACTAGTGCTGGCAGAAGAGGGAAGCTGGAATAAGCAGCTATGGACATGTGAAGGGCAGCCCCTTTCATCAACATGTCTGTCTTATATCGAATTAAACCAACTGTGGAATTTGGAATTTGCAAGTTGATTTGTGTTCATAAATTTAAAGTGGCTTTCTCCTCTCAGGAAATAAACCACAGCCAATCTGCAACATGATATCAGTGCCATTTTCCTTGGGCTCTTCATATCAGCACTGACTCATACAGAGAAGTAGCGGAGTCATCCTGCAGCTCTCTGACAACAAGCGATGAAGGTTAGTACAAACAAGATGAGATCTCATCTCTAAATGAGAAGAAGCAGCTACAGCAGTTGGAGAGGGAACCTTGTTGCAAATGTGTTATAAAGATGTCATACCTAAGCAATGCCTATCATGTATATTTATGGAATAAAACCAGCCTTGTAACAGTTTTTCTTTCTACTGAATCTAGTAGCTAGTTGTTAAACTGATTGAAAAAAATCAATATAATAGTGCAATGTGTAATGAAAAGCAACATAGTTCATGTCTCCTGGGTACTGCAAAAGACAACTTACTGTTCCGCTGGGACACAGTGGAAATGTTATCAGGAAACCCTGTCCATCTTCCTCTGCAGTCCTTTGGCAAATGAACCAGTCCCAGCACCAAGAGACTCCAAACCTCAGATTTTCTTTTGCCTTTGCAAAGAAAATTGAAATTTTTGTCGTTTATTGACAAAATGATACTACTGAGCAAAAAAAGTTTTCCACAATCATTTCCACAATCATTTGAAATTTGAAAATAAATAATGAAGTTTTAAGTTACCCAGGTCTCTGCAAAGACTCCTACTGTGTGTTCACAGGTTCAGTACTACTGAGCTCCTACCATATTTCTGGCTGAATGAATTTATCCTCCTCCATCATTATACAGTCAAGTGAGCGTCCACAATTTGGGTAGCTGTGTGAACATTTTATTTTTAAGAATAGTCTCCTACCTGTTATATAGAGCCTCCTGAGAGTCATATAGTCTTACTAAAGCACCATTTGGGGGACACTTTTTTACTGCAGTCATGCACTGAAGCTATATCTTTCTTATGAAATTATCTGAAAAAACTTTTCTATAAATAGAATACAATTGCCTGAGTTTAATGACCTATTTTGACCTGGCCTGTTTGGTGTGTTCAGCTGAAACCAGAGCGAAGTTTTCATCCAACCAGTTGATCAACCCTAACAGTAAAGACAATTCAAAGCATAGGGGTAAAGCAATTCAAAGACTGAATATTTGTCAGGTATTTCTCCTCAAATTCACTTTGAAATATGGAGGTATGGCAAAGCCTGCTGTTAACTGTTCCAGTAGGATACGACCACAAAGCATTTACTGGTTTTGCACATCATGATGTAAAGAATTTTATAAAAACCTTGAATGGACCCAAAACAAGCAGGGTCCCACAGCCTGGGGGATGTGTTCAAGGATTAGAACACATATCCTGGAATGGAAGTTAATAGAAATTCCAGAACACATCTTGTCTTTGCCCCTAAAACTAGCCAAGCACCATGCCATTACTTTAGGATATGTTATGTCTGAGCCAGTGTAACAGTTTCCCTCTACTGAAAGGAGTTCTGTGCACTCCCTTGTACTGGCTCCAGTGGCACCCGACTCTTTACTTTGCTGAATCCACTTGCTAATCTGGAATAAACCTATCTATCTGTCTTTCTTTTTGTTGGGTTAGTTTTCTGGTTTAGTGAATTGAATCAGCTCAGCAAGAGGTCCAGCGAGCAACAGAGCTGGCGTGAGGGATAAGGGAATGGGTGGCTCAGATCCAGAGGCTGAAGGCAAGGGCCTGAGAGAATATTTCCTATTCAGGTGTTATGGGCTGCTAGATTACTCTAAACTAAAGTGTCTCACTTCACTCTTCACATATATACTTTTTTCCCCTTGAATCTACTGATTCAAATCCAAAGTAGTCAGCAGCATCTATATGTAAAAAAGGCACTTTGCAAAAGCGCATATGGTTAATGAGATACGTGTAAAAATAGTTAGGACACTTTTTTTGTGTCATAACACTTATATGTCATACCTGTTTTATCTGTATAACAGGTTATACTCGTAGGCAGGAGGAGTGGCAGGCAAAAGTGAGAGATTTAGCAGTTATTTTAAGCTGACGTAATAGGATTTAAATGTCAATAACCATTAGCATATAGAAATAATGCCATATAATAATTTCTATCAGAAATTGTCCAGACTTTCCTTTTGTCTCCACCTGATTGCTCGACTTCCCTGTAACAGCAGTGGTGTTCACAGAGCCATGTTGGGAGCTAGGTTAGAGAACTGGTAAGACTGGACAGGAATCACTTATGGTGTCTTAGTTTTTCAGCCAGATGGGCTCTAGAGTGCAATGACTGCACAGGGAAGGAGCAAGAGTGAACAGCTGGAAGAGGCAGAGGTGATCCATCCCCTTCCTTTTTATGGCACTATAGACATATAAAGGATAAAAGCGACAATGAAATTATGGCCTTAGGGTAAGTTATCAAGACCCTGAAGACTGCACATGCATTTGCACCTTTTCGAGAATGGTGTGATGGATATCTTTCCCAAGTTAAGTGTGTTGGTTGAAAACACAAGTGAGGAGTTAAGAGAAAGAGGTAGCATGTTGTTAGCTGGTGATACCTTACCTCTGTGCATGTGATATCCCATTGAGCTCTCATCTTGGAAGCAACAAGCTTCAGCTTCTACCTCAGCCCTGGCCTAACCATTCAAAATGTGCTGTGTGTGTCACCAACCGCAGATGGCTTATGTTCCAGGTTGCTTTCCCCCGAGAGCATACTGAAGAGCATATTGAAGGATCAACCGAATTTCCGCCATTACATTAGCTTAAGATTTACTCCACATTGGCTGAGGAGCTATTTGAAATGAAATTCATCCTTAGAGGTTGGCAAAAACCACATCCATGTGCTAGAGTGAGCACACTTGTAACCATGTTTGGTAAAGGTACTATTTTCAACATATTTAATATATTAATCCAGGCACCCAAAATGGAGCATACCATATAAAAAGACATTTTTGAAAGTTTTTAGCCTGTGGATGTTATGGACAGCCTGTGAACTTCTTCTGAGGATACCAAAAATTCCCCATAAAGATCGAACTAGAAATTTTTGAGTGAAAAACATAAGGACGATTTTAAGTAGTTAGGACAGGCCCAGAAGTACAACATGAGGAGCCCTCGCTCTGTCAGTAGTTGATGACTTCTGTGTATGGAAGAGCTCTGTGCTGGCCACAGAGTTGAAGGGTTGGATGGCAAAAGTAACAGCGGGACCTCTGCAGATAGGGCCATACTCTGAGGGAAAGATTAAATCCTTGCCTCTGCTTGGGATTTACCCTTGTGAGATCACTTTTAGATTTAGGTAGCATAGTAGTTACTCCCACACTAACTTGGTAGGACAGAAACTAGAGCAGGAACTGGTGGTTTCCGTGGGGATGCTTTTAGAGGACTTCCCTGAAGACAAGAAGGTAAAAATAGTGTGAGTCAAGTAGAAAGGCATTTTGTAAGCAGCTATGTTAATAGTATAACTGCTTCCTCATTAACCATATTATGTCCTGAGGAAGAAGCCAGGATTGGTAGATTGATATGAAGACTTCTCTGAAATACAAAGTTTTACTTGATAATAAAGACTTTGGAGGACACAAAACAGGGTGGCAGATGAAGTTTTCCAATTGTGATATATGTATCTATATGCATGCGTATGTCACTGTTTTTTTGGCAGAAAATATGACTTTTTAATGAGCTTCTTGCCCTGCTTCTCCTCCCACAGATTACTATCTTCTCAGTTACGCTGATTATGTTGTTCATATCATCATTCAAACTAGAACAGGGAAAAGATTCAAGTCTCAAATTATTTTGTTTAAATTTGGTCATTTTACAGATCAAAATGTATTGGGCACAAATACAGACTCATAAATAGTTGAACTAATATAATTATATTTAAATAAAAAAATTGACTGTGTGCTCAGCCCCTCTGAATATGGTGCATCTGAATGATTGAGGAATGAAACTCTAAAATGAGTTGCAAGTCCTGTGATTTTTCAGCAGTGTGCACTTGTAACCTTTTTAAAGAAGCAGAAAAGGATTGAACTGATTTAATAGATTTCCACTATTTCCTGAGCCTCCAAGGGATATGGAAGCCTGAAATGAGAGCACAGTGTGTATGTATTTTGTTAATGCAATATTGTTTGGTTAAAGATGAAATAGAGACAATTGGGGAGTTCTAGTGAGCAGTAAACTTCATCCCAATCACTGACACTAGGGGAAATATCTTCAAATTTGGGTGAAGCTTATAGCTTGAGATAAATATATATTTAACATTTATGGTGAAACTTGGCTTAGCTTAATTCATTTAAAATGGCACTTAATAGATGCTTTGGGAACACTTATAAAACCTACCAGTTTCTCTGCTAAATCTTCCAGCTTTTACAGGGGCACAGATTTCCAGGAGACTAAGGCAGTTCATCTTTTGGAAAATGGCCCTTCATTTCCACACATAAAAATTGACAAGAAAAAAATACTTCTCCCTATTAGCCAATTGTCCTGATGCTTCTCTGGTAGTGCAGGACTTCTTCACAGGCCTAGCCTGTGTGTGATCATTACAGATCAAATCTCTTCCACAGAATAGATTCCGTTTTTCTGAGGAAAAGTAGGAGCATCTGCAGGAGATGAGTGCATCCCTGGGGCTAGGTGAGCTGGAACACAGGGTTATGACACCTGCTCTGATGGGGAATCCTTGTGCCAGCAGGGCCTGGTGTTCCTGGAATCACAGAACGGTTGAGGTTGGAAGGGACCTCTAGAGATCATCTAGTCCAACACCCCTGCTCCCGCAGGGACACCTACAGCATGTGGCACAGAGTGGCGTTCAGGTAGGTTTGCAAGATCTCCAGAGAAGGAGACTCTGCAACTTCTCTGGGCAGCCTGTTCCAGTCTTCTGTCACCATCACAGGAAAGAAGTTCTTCCTCACATGGAAATGGAACTGCCTGTGTTTTAATTTGTACCCGTTAATGCCTTGTCCTGTCACTGGCCACCACTCAGAAGAGTTTGGCCTCATCCTCTTTACATTCTCCGCTCTGTTATTTATATATATTGATCAGATCCCCTCTCAATCTTCTCTTCTCCAGGCTAAATAGGCCCAGCTCACTTAGTCTTTCCTCATACAATAGATATTCGAGTCCCTTAACCATCTTTGTGGCTCTACGCTGGACCATCTCTAGAAGCTCTATGTCCCTCTTGTCCTGGGGAGCCCAGAAGTGCACACAATACTCTGGGTGGGGATAACATCACCGAAGTGCTCCTCCCTGTTGACCCCACAGTGATCAATCTGAATTTGGGTACCCATCTTTGTGTCATATATGGTCTTAGTAAATTTAGTACTGCTATTTATAAACTCCTGTGAAACTCCTAGAAAGCTAATTTGCAAATCAAATTCAGAGATACGTGAACAAATGACTAGGCTAGCAGTGCTGCTTTTAGGATGTGTAATATTTTAACATCCTGATAGTGATTTGAACAAATTCCCACCTCTATGCCCCTGACCTTGACTGACTAGACAACTTTTGCATGTACTAGGATTTTACTTTGAGAGAATTGTCTCCAGAGAAGCTAAGTAACTAGTGAGCAGACCTTGTGTTTTTGGTCTCATTGTTTCCTTCATCTAACTTACTGCATAAGCCTCAAAAACACTTGAGTAGCCTGTCTGAAATGACGGCTTGTCCTGAGGTAGAGACTGGAGGAAAGGGACAGAGAGGTGGGAATATTGTAAAGCCATTTTTCTTCTGAGTGGGGAATTGAACCTCTACTCAGGAAGATGGGAGCAAATAATCACAGCTACACTGGAAAAATGTTTTGCTGTCAAAAAATTTAAGTCCAGGGTTATTTCTATTGTTTTTAAAGCAGAGTCCTACTTAAGAAAAGTTTATTCTGTTAAGTGTATATGGTGTCAGGAAGTGTCCACTCCCAGGTGTCCACTTAACAAAAAGACTTATCTATGAGTGCAAAGGAAACAATTAAAATGCTCTGTCTTTATGCCAGGCTGAATTTCTGGGCTCGCAAAGAAGCAGCCTCAAGCAAGCGCTCTGCTAGGCTGACAGCGAAAGTGCACTCCTGTAACTACGGCTGGGTGGAAATGTTGACAAATTGGAAAAGGCCTGATGTCCAAATGAGAGGTGGTGGAAATGCATCGTTCTGACAGAGCATTGTTCAGGAACAGGTACTTGCCTTCAAAAAAGAGGAATAACTTGACAGTTGTAGCTCTCAGCAGGGATTTGTGAGACTCAGGTCTGAATTCCTAGTTTTTCTGTTTTAGCCTAAGGAGCTGACTTGGGTTTTCACAAAAATCTAATTTGAGTGTCCTAGCCAAATCTATATCAGTTATTTTAAAACCTATGTCTGTTCATCTGCTTCTACTTTCCTCTGTCTCTTGTGTCTAGTTGGGTTTCTTTTTATTTTTGGAAAAAAAAAAAAAAAAAAACTTGGCTTTGTCTTGATGCAAAGCAGGAAAATGTTTTACTTCTCAGCATTTGCAGGACAGGGAATCAATTTTCTGCCTAGCTCTGTCTGGAGCGTAATTATAGCAATTTTAATATCCTTAGCTCTAATTCTTATTATTGATTCTATTATTGACCAATGTCTACTTGTTATTGCATAGATGCAAGCAAAGAGAACGACAGAAAATAACACTTGTCAGGTGGCCATCAATTAATTTTTTTCTACTCCAAAACGAGGAAGAAGGAGGGTCCTCTTTTTTTTCCGCAGCAAAAATCCTCACCATTCCTCTTCTTTTCAGAATCCCAGAAGACTATGCTTATTCTTCACTTGACTGAAAATATTTTCTTGCTGTCTACACTTTCATATCAGGTAGCTAAAATTATGTGTTGTGGTCAAGAAAAAAAAAAAGTGAGAATTAGGGGGCAACATAAAGCAGGAGTGAAGCTCTATGCCCATTTTGAATGCAGAATGTACTGAAAAGTCAGCAAGAGGCACTGTACCGACTGCAGTTATTTACTGATTATGTTTGATTTTGTTTTTCAGGTGTTGCCTGTGTGTTAGCCCATTTGTGCTGATGGGCTGCATAAAATAGGGCTGCTTGGAGGGGGAGGCTGCCCTTCAACATCTGGGGTTGTTTGTCATGTGAAGTCCATTCAGATACGGCAACATGTGTATGTTGTTTCTTCTGCACAACCACGATAAGGAAAACTTCTCACTTAGCTCTGCTTTTCCTTGTTTTTTTCTTGTCAAAAATCATTGTGATGATGATTTTGCTGTGGCCACATGTACGCTTGCGACAGGCAGACATTGTCTTCAGTGCAGATCTCTTCTGCTGAGCTGATCGAAGCCAGTGCTTCTCATAGAGAGCAACTGTGACTAAACTGAAGGCCTAGCGATAGGGACAGAATTTTCTCCTCCTTCCCCCCATTTTATTCTAGCAGAACTATCTAATGCAGATCAGGAGAGATGCTAGCTTCATTTCATTAATAGCTAGCAATGTGATGTCAAGGTGTTTGTGTAGGTGATGAAAGTGAGGCGCTTTGCAGGTAGGGTCTTGTGGGTGCAACAAGATGAACTGACAGCACCCACACCATGTCCAGGAGTGGATTTGGGGGATGGGTAATTTTTGGTAACCTCAGCTTGGCGCTGCTGTCAGTTGCTTTTTTTCCTCCTAACAGCTACATGCTATCAGAGAGAGGCAGAGGGACGTAAGCTGTTGAGCAACACATCACCTAAAGAGGTGCAGTAACCCCTCTATGTGGAGAGGTTGTGCAAACTCTTGCCTTTTATTTGTGCTGGGGCTGCATGTGGCCCTGGCCTTGTGTGTAGTTACCAGAGAGCCAAGAACGATGCCTGTGCTGTAAATATGGGCACCGTTATGGGCCACAGATCGAATGTGCGTCTCTAGCCAGAGGAGTTGAGGTTTTTACTCAATGTACCAGGGCATGACAAACTGTGAAAAACAAAAGCAACTTTGAACTCTCTTCAGAAACCACGTGATAAAATATAGGATGAAATAATAATGAAAAACAACAGAAGCTGTTGGGGAAAACGAGGGATCGTGTTTGGCTGGAGTTTTAGAAAAAACAGGCTTTTTAAAAAAAAGCCCACAGGCAGTGAAAAGAAATCTAATCTGTTTCCCTCTCTGCATGGCTCCAGTACTGGAGTGTAATCTCTATTACTGTCATATTGCTTTCCAAAGATGAAGTTTTAAAACTAACTCTTGTTAATTAGTTTGTTTATTTTGCAACCACCAGGCTTCTTCACTCCCATTGTGAGAGACCTGTCGTGCTCCCTTGTAGTCTGTGTATGTGTGTGCATGAAGACTCAATGAGCTTTGCTGCTTTTGACAAATAAACTTTCAGAAGGCTGGAAATCCAGGTTCAGTTCATATTTGCACTTGTATATTTGGGAAAGAGTGAAAAAAATCACTTCCTTAATATTGGCATTTTTGATTTCAAAATCTTTTCCTTTTAAGTGTTGTTTGATCAAAAACAAACAAACAAACAAACAAACAAAAACAAGTCTTGAGGACAGGGGGAAGAAGGAAACTTAGGGAAGCTTGATAAAAGTTTGGAAAGCTTACACTGAAGATCCATCAAGCGATGGATCAAATTTTACTTCCTCAATTGGTAGTTTACTTGGCAGTGTGTTGGCGGATCTCTTCGTTTGTCAGCAAGTAAAGAAAGAAGTATAACTTTATAATAAGAAGTTGCAAAGTTTTGGGACTTCTTTGAAACATGTCTCTTGCTATCCAGCCGATTCTGTTTTTGATGAGTGGGGGACAGACTCCTGGGTGAAGGGAGCATTTTCTTGCCCTGATTTTTCTCCTTGCCCCTCCAGCTCTGATGCTGCTTTTCATAGGAGATAGTGGGAGCTGAGATGGAGCTTGGCATGGACATAGAAAGGATACAAGGGCAGCAGGAGAGGTGCTGTCTCTCTTTGAGCCTGACCTATGCTACCAAGACTTCTCACTTGTAATAGCCTTCATATGTATATTTGGGTACTCATTAAAAAAAAAAAAAAAAGAATTCACCAGGCTCTAGGGCAGTATAAGCTCAACCCATGTAGCTCTGTACAGGAAATATCTTGTCAAGCACTTCATTCTCTAACCATTATTACCTGAGGATACGGAAACCTCAAGTCTCAGCATTGATTAATGATAGTTTTCCCCCTAAATCCATTCAAATTAAATACCTATAAAATGAACATTACCTTTAATTATCTTGCATTTGCTGTGAGGTACAGGCAGGCTCATTTGAGAACTATTACCTTATGTTATTGTCTTTTTTTTTTTTTTTTTTTTTTTTTTTACCAGGAGGCAGCATATTAACCACAAAATCAGAACAAGTATGTTTGCAATTATGGTGTAAGAGGTGGCACATGGTCACTTGTTATGTTGTGTTCAGGATGTCCGTACTTTGGTGTAGGAAATCAATACCCAACATAGAAGCACAGTGAGTGTGAAATGTCTTGGATACACTGGCCCATCTGTGTGGTGCATCCTGGATATATTAAAGGCTCTCTATATGTATCATGGATAATGCACCTGTATGCGTGCTTGCCTAGGACTTCTGTACCTCAGGAAGCTCTATTGGTGCTACTGCTCCAGTTGGGCTACTAAAGAAATATTCATTAAAATGCTCTAAGCCTACAACACAGATTGTCCCAGAAGCAAGGATGCCATTTGGATGTCCCTTTGGGCTAAACATCTCACAGCCAGAGATGGGGCTTCAGCTGCAGCTCCTGCTAGAGATTGCCCTGTTGGTAAAGAGGACCTAGACTTCCTGATAGTGGGAAAGAGCCAAACAGTTTTCTGTTAGATACCTACAGAAACAAAGAAATCAGTGCTAATAATGTAAAAGAATTAATGAGTCTGGGATAATTCCAGCTCCTTGAGACACTTTTTCTGACGGAGCAGGAAAGGAGGTAGAGGAAAAAGGGCAAATAACTCACTTTTTATGTGAACAATACGAGAAGCTACTGGAGTACTTTTGATTCTATTGCACTTAATTTGCTCTGGTAAGTAACATACAGAGCCTGGGTGTCCAGGGAACATGCCTGGCTCTGCTCCGCTTCTGTCTCAGTCTCGAAACTCATCCAGGGGAATGTCGTGCACCTCTTTCTGAATGCTTCATGATGAGGGTTATTATTATCAGAGCTGTAGAGGGCAGGTGGCTGGAGACATACTCCATTTTTTTTCTGAGCCTGAGGCAATTCAGATTGAACTGTTCTATGTCTGCAGAGAATGACCTTGCCACCAGACTACAGGCGCACTTCATAGCACAGAGGAGGTCTAAACTTGCACACTGCTCTTTTAAAGTTATGTTCCAGCATATCAAAAAAGCCTGTGGGCTAGAAAGAACAAGACACATAAATCTGTACTCCTTGTACAGTGACAAATATATGCATTTTTACTTCAACTGTCTCTGTGTAATTTAGAAAGAAATCTGTAAATGGAGAATGGTAGCCAAGATCTCTGCCTGTAGGACGAGCGCCCCTAAGGCCAGACTAAATCAAAGGTACAGATCTCAGATTTCTCCCTGGTCCCATGAATCCCACCTGTGTGTTTGCATGATGGCACAGCTTCGGTAGCAGCAGAGGGGTGCCCTCACTGACACCTACATGATGATTTGGGGCTTATGGCTCTCAATGTGATAGGGAGGGAGAGGAACGGGGGCTGCCCACAGTGGAAAACATATTTTCCATTTACAGATTAATGAATGTTTGTATAAAAATGAGTGTCAGCTCAGAGTTGGAAAAGTTGTAATTCTGCCAGCTCAGGAGGTCTGATCACTTGATTCCTTAAAGTTGATGCATGCTTGTGTTGTCAGTTATGCATGCACAGGTAAGGTAGCCAGAGAGTGAAAGCAGGATTTTTGCATTGTTCTACCCATAATGGCAAGGGAATCATCATCAGAAAACTCCCACTAGGGTTGCAGATAACTCATTAGCACTATGGGTTGTAGATAACTTGTTACACCCATGTAACTTTTCACTTGCGCTATCCAGTGTCCAGTGTTGCATTATCCATATCATCACTGTAGATTAACCTTCCTAAAGAGGCCTCCGTCTCCATCTGGAGAAAGTAGCGCTTGTGAACTAACATCTCTTGTAGTCTCAGCTCTCCTGATTGACTTCTACAGAAATTATCCGGTCTCATGTAGCAGGAAAGGTGTGGGATGAGTATTTTTCATCCAAGCACCTGCCGAAAGACAGCTCAACGCAAATGAAGACACCTGCTGAAACAGCTGTTTCTCCCTTTGCTGCTAACATTCAGCAAATGGCATTTGGAGTGCTCTTTCTCCTCTTTGCTTCAGGTCGAAATGAGTTGTTTTATTTATTTTTAATAGGTTTTATACTGAATTATACTTTAGGACTGTTCCCCTTGACAAAGTTCTCAGTTTTTATTTTCTGTGGTTTTGCATGTATACACTTCGGTAGTCAGAAACTTTTCTAGATACACTAGATCTCCCTGTCCTTATCCTGTCTCAGAAAACTGAAACTTTGAAACTTTGAAATTCTCATTTATACATTTCTGTGGACCTAAGCTTTTGGGGGAATCTTACTTATTACTTGCCTATTGAAGATAAGTGTCAAACTCTTTATAAGTAAACTCCTCGTCCGTTCACAGAATATGAAAAGTGTCATAGGAGGCACTAATAATTTATGAAATGCTTCTTAATTCCCTGGGCTGAAGACTTCGAGGTTCCACCAAGGCCAAAAACTTAAGACTGTAATCAGTGTAAATTATGGATATTTAAAGACCTAAATTCTGCTTCCATTTTCTGGTGTCCAGCCTGAGTGCTGAAATTAATGGCATCTGTCTGGATTTATGCTGATGTAATAGCTCAGATCTCTGAGAAAGCAATTGGAAGGATGAACTAGGCAAACAGTTATTATCTATAACTAGCTTATATCTACCAGTGCTATAGTGAAGGCTTTTAGTAGGAACAGAATTCAGCATCTGAGTCTCTGCCTGCTTTAGTTCATTGCTGATCAGGAGAAGGACTGAGTTTATTACAACAGGGTTGTGTATGATTGTTGCCAAATTCAGGAGGCATAAGGGAAAAAATATGAGGCAATTTAATCATAGAAATGTTAGTCTTTAGCTACAAGCTGTTTTAGGAAGCTGAGACACATCACTGCACAGATGCCACTGTCCTTGTCTTGTGCGCATGTTCCTCCACAAAATTGGTGGTTATTCAAGTATCCTATCTTATTCATTCAAAAAACAGTCCACCCACAGATCCATTATCAAACCTTGATACAAAACTGGTGTAATTCTGCTGATCAAAATTATGGAAACACAGAGTGAAACATTTTCTTCAGTCCTTGGAAATACTCTCTGGAAGTATTCTGACATAAAAGCACCATTGGAAATGGATGCTTAAGAGCAGGTCTCCTATATTGCGATACAGATTATGTCCCTGAAACTCTGTATTCAAGCATGTTAAATGTATTATGATAAAATCATATACAATGTGGATGATAGAGCAGCCAGGCTACCACTGTGGTCTCACACAATTTGCCAAGTTTAACAACAACGGAGATATTTGTAACAAGTTGATGAGTTAACTCAGTATTTAAATTTGGCTTCCAGCCTGGGTTTACCAAACCAGCAGCATCCTGAGGTCCCTTTGACTTGCTCATTAATTCTGTATAAGTTTTGCGCTTGAAACACAGGGTGGGTGCATCTACTTTCGTTTGAGCCCAATGCTAAGGCGTATGTAAGATTCTAGGGAAAACAGCAATGCATTTTATATGAGTCTAAGTGAGAGGAGCACACTGTCTCCGCACTGAGGATGCTACTGCACAGGGTGACACCTGGTGATTCCTTACACATTACTAATTATATTATTATTATTATACTATTATTATAACTACATACTCAACAGAAGGCCTCAATCCTTACGAAAACCCTCGTATAAAAAATACATATATGAGATGCCTTGGAAAGATCATTACAGCTTGCCTGAACACTTTAAGTGTTTTCTTATTGCAATCACTTTGGTGAGTGGTGTGATTTCCTGATAGAAATCCTTGTGTGAATATGTTTTTGTAATCCAGTAAAGAAGTTGCATACTACAGAAATGCTCAGGAACCACTTTTTTGCTGTTATAGTCTCATCTCCTTTAAGTCAATAGTGTTGTTTAGCCTACCAGTCTAGGTAACATGTAAATATTTACTATGTAGTTAACATGACACCTCTTTCAGAATTGGAGGGTAAACAATAATGATTCTCATAATAAGGACTGCTATTTTTTTTGTCGGGGGGAGGGAGAGCGAAGCCTGAAGAGATCCGTGTGGAAGTATTTAGAGTAATGTAACTTATGAAAACGGAGTGCATATCCTTTACTGTCATTGTGAAGTAAAGGGTGAATAGGGAGGGAAGACTTCTGCCCCCTTACAGAATAAATACATTGCTATGAGTTTAAGAAAATATAAGACTTTCACTCTTGAAAAGGTCAAGCCAATTTATGTTAAAGCTTTACATCAGCAACAGAGGATAAACTGATCACTTAGTCTCTTCAAAGAGACAATCAACTCATAAGATAGATGATATTATCTGGAAAGCTATTTTGGGGAAAAAAAGTGCCATATTAACAACAACAAAAAATACCTGCCTGTTAGAAGGTTAAAAAACAAAAAACAAACAAAAAAACCTTCACAACAAACCTTCCCTCAAACAACAAATAATTACAAGGTGTGATTAAGTTACAGTGAAAACCTGGAATGAAAAAGCCAGTTACAAACGTTTTGGAGGCAGGGGGTTAAGTTTAAACATATGGGAAAAAAGCAGATCTTGTCACAAACCATCCTGTGAGCTTGCAGCCTGGCACCAGCTCCTGCTGTGCACAGCAGGCATTTCCCCTCCCAACCACAGCACATACTCACACAGCACTAAAGAGGAGCAGCATCTCTCCTCATCCCTCCTTGAAGAACACATATTACTGCCAGGCTTTGTCAAGAGGAGATAGACCCATCTTGAAACAGGATTGCAAAGAGTCAACAACAGAAAGGCATGTGCAGACTTAAAGGTGCACTTCCTGACTGCTTCTACCAATGCTCCTTGCAAATATGCAGACACCCAGTTTCCAAAAATAAAAAAAAAAAAAAGTCAAAGCCTTGTAAAGTTTTTTGTCTCTATGTAGAAATTCTGCTGGTACAGAGATTTTTGTTAGAGATGTCAAAAAGAGAGAAACCTACTCTACATACAACCATGCAAGCAAAATACCACTTTTTCTTTTCTGTTTTCCTCGAAGGTCAGCAAAACCTATGCTTTTATTGCTTTCAGGTACTCAGTAGAATTATGGCTATAAAGAATCCACGGTGTGGATCGAGTTATAGTGGAAAAGTTACTGCATGCTGTTGAAGGTAATTTTTGTACAGTTAGTGAATTGGTCAGAATGAGAAGAGTCTCTCTCTTTCTCTCTTTTTTTCTTTTCACTAGCTCTGTACTACCAAAATTCCTTTAAGGTCATCAGCGTACTAATCTTGGAGGTTCTTGCAGTGTCCTACTCTTAATTATAATGTCAATACTGTTTTGGGGTGTATGTGTGTGTTTTTGCCACCTCTATGCATCTGCCATTCTGTGATACTCTTCCAAGAGGCACAAAGACAAGAGGTGGACCTTGCCCCAACTTGGGCATTACACCATTTTTATCCTGGTAAGATTTGGGGCCCATAGCAGATAGATTTGGTGTGTGGCATTAGTTAGGGATGCTCCAAGCTCTTTCCCCCGCCTTTTATTTTTCCCGTGAAGAGTCTTGTGAGATGTATCGTAGCCAGGATTCCTGGGAGAAATTGCTGGATTGCTTTCTAACAGCTTGTCACTGGCAGCTGTTTTGTTTCCGCTTGAATCAGGAGTGCTGACCATAATTGAGTGCTTTGGGAGAGGGCTCTTACAGCCCTGGGTCCCCATGCACAGCAGCTGCCACCCCACCCCTGGGAGCACATTCCTGCCGGGATTTGCCTGCTCTTCCAGGGATGCTGGGGGCACAAGAGACCTCTCTTGTAAGAGACACAAGACATCCTTCCATTTTGCACTTTTTGGCCTAATGCACTCTTTGATATGTTTAGTTATGGCACAGATACCAGAATAAATTTACATCTTTTCCTCCTGAGCTGAAGGGGGACCAGTGCCCCATGGCCAGCAGGAACCTGGACCTACCTACATGCTGCATAAGAGCAGACTGTGGATCTTTTAAGTTCACCTGAAGAGATTATGTCAGGCATTAATTAATTAACGGCGGTCATTTCTGTTTAGTATACCTCTGCACGAACACTTCCTTGTGGTTTTTTTTTCTGTTAAAGAAAACCATCAAAGCAGCAAGGAATCCCCACTGATAGTTGTGAAATAAGGAGAAGTGAAATAAGGAACTTCTCAGAGACAGGCCCCAAAGCATGACTGTGAACTCAGGCTGTCCCACAGGGTAAAAGGCCTCCGACCTAACATTGTGATGCAGGGCCCATCTTTAATTTAAACTTCACTTGACTGCTTTAAACAGAGCACTGATTACCTAAGCAGATTTTCAGTGCTCCACAGCAGCAGTCTATTAACCTACTTAGATGGTATCTAGAGTGGTAATGAGATTAGAAACTAGAAGGGAAACTGGGAGAAAGAGAAAGCAATAATTCTTTAAAAAGTTTTAATTTTGGTACTGTTTATTTGATAAAAGTATCAGAAAGAGGTAGAGAGGGATCATACTGTCCCACAAGTCATAAATAAACCCAGTCTGGCCAGCTGATAGGAGGTAATCATGGGAAGACAGTCAAGTAATAGCTAGATTTGGAATGAGGCTAATACCTGGATAAAAGAAAACAATTAGAAGATACTACATACTTCTCCCTAGTGATACCTCCTCACAGACTAATTTTTAGCTTTGGAAAGCAATGTGTTCTTCATAAGGCTACTTTGTTTGTTTGTTTATTTATATTACAGAGACCTGAAATTCATACTTTCCAAATTTTGGCTGATGAGTTCTCAAGTGTAAGTCTGCTTCAGGAAATACATTTCCTCCTGGCTCCTAATTTGGGAGCTTCTGCTCCCCAGGATCTTGTCTGCTCTAGGGCAGAGATACTGTTTTGGGCATTAGAAAATCCAGCACTGCTTCCTCCAGAACTACATTTTATTTCCATAGTTGCGTTGTCTCTGGATCTCAACTTTGCACCCCTAAAACAAGGATGAGTTTTTAACTTTTTTGTAACTAGTCCATTCTGCCGGATTTAGGCTGTAATCCCCCCTATGGCAGCATCTGTTTCCTCTTTATGTTGTACTTATCTTCCTCAGATCTCTGGCCTGCTGGTAGGACAAGGTGATGCTATTGTAAAGCATATATGTGAAAGCCATAGCTGCTAATTTGCAGAAAATCCCTTCTTCAGTCAGTAGTCCCGGACATTTTTGGAAACTGGGGTGGTCAGAGAGCTCCCACAATAGGTCTTTGTTGTTAAATTTTTCTGTTGCTTTGATTGAAACAAAGGCAGGTCCTGCCAGCCAAGCCCGGTAGTAGGAGAGGATTTGTTTTTGATGGAAAATCACAAGCTATTAGCAGTTGTGAGGACAAGCTATCGCCCATTAGAGCCATCGCTAGAAGAGACCGCCACCACTGCGCACACCAATGGAAGAGGTATTTCTGCCTAGACTATGCCGTCAGGAAATGCCCACGCTGAGATCAAAATCAACCACGCTTGAAAGTCTGCAACCTAGCAAAAGACCAGCTAGTCTTAAGCTGTAAAAATGCCACACATTATGCTGTTTTTTAAAAGAAAATATTCCTAAACATGTTTCTGAAGTGTCTTCTACAGACAAATATGAAGTTGAAAAATTGTAAACAGTTCAAAGAATATTGGAGGGAAAAACTTCAAAGCTTTAAAATTTTCAAAAAACATCTTGGCTTCCTATAAAACAATTAACTTAAAGAAAGGCCTGGGAAACTTCACAGAGTTTGTTTGGTTTGCCATGATTTCAGTACAGATATGGAGATAGCTAAAACAGCAGTTTATAACACAGTTAAATATGTAATTCTTTCAATGTATTTGCACATGAATGGCAGGAGCACTTCCAGCCATGGCAGGAGACAGATATACACAGAAATCTAAGGTAAAACTAAGTAGCATTCAAATTAAAGCTCTTGATGAGATAGAGATAGAAACACTTCCAAGGTGTGAGGAATAGTTGCCTCAGTTATCTGAAGTTGCCCAATTTCTTTGGGCAAAAAAAAAAAAAAGTTTAATATGTAGTTATTTAAATGATTTAACTGGGTACTGCATTATTTAATCTGCCTTAACCTTTCATGTCAATCATTGAAACTAATATATTACCTTAGAATATTTCTTACAGAAAGAAAGAATCTATTTTACCTTGTGGTATTTGGGAGAAAAAAAGACTTGAAACAAAAATCATTTTCTCTCAAGGAAGATAACTTGGGGAAATAGAGATACTGATATGCTTCTCTAGCAGTCTATGGAAGCCATATATCTTTAGGGTACAATCATTTTCTACATACATTTTAAGAAACTGACATGTGGATGATCACCAAATTCTGATTTATAAAATCCCATTTTTCCCCCAAGAAAGGAGTGTGCAGATCCCTGGATAGTGACCTGAGGTCCCGTGATAGTAGTTTTGTTTCTCTGTTAACACATCAGAAGTCAGTAATAGATGACTGTGCATACAGAAAGTGAAGAAATATCTCCTTCAGTTTCACAGGTTTGCTAAAACCACTGGTAGAAGCTGATATTTCTAGTTAGCTTCTTCAAAATGCTTCTGTTAATAAAAAAACAACTGAAAAATCCTCTTCTAATTCCAAAGACAAATGGGATTGCTCTGGCCCCTCCTGAACTGTAAATCTGAATATGAACAATGAGAAAGAAACACACGTTTTTTACTGGCAGAGTATTTTAAGACTCTCCTCTTCATGCTTGCTTTGCTCCACGAGAGTAAATGAAAGGAGGCCTCCTTTCAGCTGTGCACATGCACATTTTCTCCTTCTATTCAAAAACCCCTTTTGAGCTGCTGGCATGCATTTCTGCTGGGCACTCAGGAGACCAGGAAATTTCAAAGGAGCTGTGAACAGCTGCTAACGGGGTAATATTCAGGAGAGGGAAGCTAGTGTGAGCTAAAAAGCTAAGGCAATTGTGCAGTTTACCCTTTACATGGGAGGCAAAAGTCAGAGTTTTGGGCTAGGTAGCTAGGTAGTTGATTGAAAACAGCTTTTTATGGACCTGTTTTTTTTTT
>VZSV01000191.1:586184-598131 GCA_013398735.1 Nothocercus julius
CCACCTCTGGCATCTTATCCTTTAGAGGATCATCTGTTTTCCCTAAAAGTACAGGAGCTCTCACCTTACTTAGCCCAAAAGATCACTTGAAAAAATATATCAAATGACAGCATCTAAAACAAGCCGAAGATCTTATTTTTTTTCTCAATATAATAATATTAAGAATAACTTAATTTTATTGCGTGCCTGACACAAATATGTAAAAACATTTTTTCCTAGACACTGCCCAAAAAAGGAAAAATATGGAGTATGGTTTTGGTCAAAAGAGGGACATATTGCCTCCGCTCCCTGTTACTGCTGTGTCTTGTTTCTCCTAGCTCTGATTGCTGAACTTGGATGTGCATTTCTGCCACAGGAAATCCAGACAGATGTTTGGCAAAAATATGCCCTTTGGTGGGTGGATGTACCAAATGATAAAAGTATTTTGGGCAAGTCCAATGTGGTCAATGTGATCAATGTATTTTTTTACCACTGTTTGTGAAAAAGAAGATGGCCAAACTGCAAGCCCTTTTGAAGCAGGTACCTCAGACACATCATCATTTTGTTAAATGAAAAAAGATACAGCCAAATCCTCATATTATCTCTTTCACACTTGAAGGCAAAAGGGAATTTTTAAACCCACAGTTTATGCTTTTGCCTGATTTTCCCCTTCCATGGGTACAAATGTGATGTGCTTACAGTGAAAACACAGCAATGTAAAACTAATATCTGAAGTCTGAGCCAACAATTAAAACCCAGCTGCTGTAATTAATGCTTATTTTTACTGGCAGTGATCAGTAATAAACAGAGATGGTTTAGAAGTCCCAGTTCTTTTTAATTAGAAAATTAAATAATATTTTAATTGAAAAGCAGAATTGGGAAGGAAATTTAAAGCAGTTTTAAGAAACGTTTCTGAGGCAAAACTTTATTTTTGAAAACCTTTTACTAGAAATATCTTCTTTCTCTCCATTGAGAGACAAAGATCAGATTTCTTGCGGCTAATCTAGATGCTATAATTAATAGGCGTACTTCGTCAAAAAAGCAGGATCCTCAAATTTCAATCTTTTGTACTAAGGGTTGCTCCAGGCCTGAGGGAAAAACTCTTAAGCCTGAGTAACACTAGTTTTGCCACCCTTTCCTTAATGCAAGTGGGATGCTGTCCTCCCAGCACTGCTGTTTTGGGTCCAGCGTTGAGTCATGTAGCGTAGATATTTCATCCTGCACATGCCTCAGCTGTAAGTCCACAGATCATGTTGTCACTTTACAAATATAGCATATTAGTACATCTGGAAGGCTAGTCACGCTGTGGGGTCCAAACAGGTCTGACTGACCAGAAGCTATGCTGCTGCTATAAACAACCTCCGCGTCCCAAATTAAATAACCGCAGAGTACACCCGGGAGCTCTGGACACTCCTGTGCTTTAGTGGTAGGTAAGTGACAGTTTTGATGATTATTGCATTTCTGCAGATATGGGGGGGGCGTCAAAGTGGGAGGTAAAGTGAGCAGTTGTTACCAGATCTTCACTGGCACTGCTGCAATATGGAAGTTTAAATACTAATAAACACAGGAGAAATAGCTGAAACACAGAGCATTAATCCAAAGTGATACTTTTGCAGGCTATCTTTAAAGTTAATTAATCAGGTTCATCCCATGTGTAATTCCCCTAATCTAAGTACATTTACACCTGTGACAAGTCCAAACTTTATAACATAGGAAAGCTTTCAAGATGCTAGCTATTTGCTCACTTCATGACTCAGTTATAATAAACCCTTGGTATTTCATCTCAAGGACATATGTTGGTGTGAGAATGATTTTCAATAAAAAATGCTTCGAGTGGTTGGTCCTTTATCTTTGTTGTCTGTCAAAATTTAGAGTGGAATTTAAGAAGAGTTATAGAAGTTCAGCTTCTGAAGGCCACTTACAGCTAATCTAACAGGGTATAGGAAATCTCACCTGCTAAATCTTTTGTGAACAAAGCCTATCATGTAAAGTCAAATGTTGTCATTATTGTTGTTGTTACTGTTACTACAGGTCTTTATAGCCTGCCTTGTGCTGGGCTATGAAGATACCTGCTACCTTCTGTAGGTTAAGAGGCTAATGGGAATCTCAGCTCCTCTCAGTTGTAATTAACTCAGCACCCTTGATGGGTGATAACACCAGTTACCTGAAGAGATGGATTTTACCCTCAAGTTTCCCCAACTTGGGTCCTCTCTGAGAGCAGGCAGAGATGGAGAACTATCCCAAGGAATGTTGTCAGATGGAAGATGTTGCCCCATGCCGCTTGTACCCCAGTCCTTGGGAAGGCTGAGGCTGCGAGCTTGCAGGAGTGCTGGAGAAATATATCTGCCTCCTCATGGTTGTACAGAGGGCTTTGGACCACTCTCACTCCGAGAATTTGGCTGCTCGTCTTTCCCTGCTTGTCTGACTAGTGCACTCGCTCTTCTTAAACCACAGAACTTCTCTGCTTAGGCACTATCGGTGAGCATTTTACTCACTGTAGGGGTAAAATGATTGTATACCTGAGATCAGAAGTGTTTATGAGGTTTGCTGTTACAGCTTTTGCTCTGCTTCTGCAAAAAGGAAGAGGCAGGTGATGATTATTTTCAGATCACTGTATAGTAAATATGCCCGCAAGAGGAGAGGATGTGACCAAAATTCTGAGAGTCTCTGCTATTCTCAATAGGACAGGTAGCCTAAAGAAATTTTGGGGATCATTTATGTAGATAACTCCTCTGGATATCACACAGAAAGGTAAAGTGCTAGCTCCAGTACCTGGGGATGACCAGGTCCACTGTCCTTAAGATTATTGAGAATGAGTGAGAAATATGCTGCTAAAAACACATGATGCCATAAAAAGGTATAAGAAACCTGGGACCTTAATTTTCTGCTTAATTAAAATTATCTAATTCTAGCTGAAAGCCTCCATTTTTAGCTCACTGATCGTGTGTGTTTTTATTTGCCATGGGTCTTTGCATAAGTAATTAAATAGGGTTTCTCTAATCAATCATAGACACATGTTCTAGACTTCATGAGTCTCTGCTGCTTACCTCCCAGCCATCACAATTATTTTTGCATGCAGACTGCAGCAAACACATTCAGATTCAACCATTTTTAAAAATACGCAACGCACTTTCGAGATGTTTGTTTTCCCCATGGCAAGAAGCAGCCCTTAAATACATCCCTGTTTCAAATACCTTTCACTAGTCAGGCCTCTCTCAGTCCTGTGGGAATTAGGCCTCTCTTCAGGATTGTTGAGCAAAAAAGAGCCTGGGATTATGTCACAAGCATCAGTCCGGTGTTTCATTAGCTACATTGTCAGGGGAAGAATCACTTTGAATAATTACTTAGCTCACTGAAGGGCCAGGGGAATACATCTGTAATAAATCCCCTTGCATATGTAGCATCTATCATGCTTGATGGCAAACATATTAGTGCTACAAGAGTTGAGGAAGTATAAGGAATATTGTAATTCAACTGCTAATTAATCCATAATTAAAGACCTAATTAATGAATAACCCTGTGAAAAATTGTCTAAAAATCAAGATGTGAACACTGCAGTGATAAAAGGGAATCTTGTTTGGGAGATCGTTTAATTTACATCTCCATTACGAATTGACTAATGAAAACTGTCAGTAAGACAGGGTGCTCCGGCACTGGACAAAGAAATACACACATAAAAGTATGTGGGAGCCAAGCTCCAACTTTGTATGTCTACATTTACATGTTTTTAAATTTTTGACTCTTCTAATTATTCATACCTGAAGTACAAGGAGTAGGTTAAGGGAAGAAATCTTTACAATCTTGTTATATAAACAATGCAAAATTATTTATTCGAGTATGAAAGAGGCCAGTATCAGCTGTTGTTCTTAAAAGTCCCTTTTATAGCATAACTATGAGTAGGAAATCCAAGCACAACTTGGTTCACCAGAGCATTTAGGGTTAAACCCTGTGCTATGCAAAGGCACTAATTTCTGAAATTAATTTCGGTGAAAGTTAGACTAATTAATAGCTTGAAAATGTCATTGTTTGTCTGTGTTTGTTTATCTCAGAGCAGGCTGACTGAGACTGTTCTCTTGAGAGAGCAGCAGGGAACATCTCAAAGTCCCAGACCATCTGGGCTTGCGTCCAGGTGTCAGCACTGCACTCCCCAGCCCTGCAGCTGCCTCTCCTTTTCATCTGCTATTTGCTTCTTGGCGCAGAAGTGGCCTTGCCTGGGTCTCTGCAGACCCAGGCCTTTAGGGTCGCACCCCTTGTGCTCATGCCCACGCGCTCCCCAAGATCTAGATTGCATGCACACATGACCTGAATCGTCATTTGGTTTGGATCCCTGACCTGAAACGCTGTCCATGTGGCAAGCCTTGCTGCAGGTGAACCACAAAACTAGTGGGGAGGATAAATCCCTGCTGGCTTAGAACAACAAGGAATTGTTCCTGAGAGATAAAGTGGGCAGGGAAGCATGGTTCCCTGCTTTGCATGTCCTTTCCCACTCCTATGGTGGCACTGGAGAGTGCTGCCCCCCTTGCAAGCTGTGCATAGTTAGCACAGTAGAGTTGTACAGCATGAACAGTGTCACCATTTCTGTTGCTCTTTCAATTACATTGTGTTTTCATAATTTAATATTTCTTTGATAATGAAAAAAAAAAGTATATATTCTGCTGTTATCCAAATGTCAGGTTCCCTCTGAATGATTTAAAGACACATGAAATAAATGACTCGATCATTCTAAAGCACACATTGCATAAGAGAGCTTGTTTCCTAAGGAATCATTCGCAGAATTGGTAGGAAACGTTACCCACATTTTTCCCTATGTAATCCTGCCAGTAATATTGATAAGAGATCTCCCAGACTAGCTACCTGAAAGAAAAAAGACTCAGGTTAGCAAGGCTGCAGAACAGATTGAAGAAACCAAAACATTTTTTTTTTGGTAACTCACTTAAAGCTACAAAGAGAAGCATACAGAGTGCTGTTAATGGAGGCAGCGAAGCTCCATCCAAACTCTGGAGGGCTGTGACACACTAAAATTGGCTGTATTAGTCATACCAGATCTCTGCTGGACATTTTCCAGACTCAAAAGAAGGCACAACTCTAGCTCTACTGAAAGCACAGTGTACAAGCAAGCTGGACAACAGTAGCATGGATGAGAGGTATACTTGGAAGAAGCTAGGATGTAATGTAAAGTAATATAGGCACGTAGTACAATGTTAGCTTGTGGTAAGTTGTCTGACGAGGTCATTTGGGCAAGCAGGGAGGAGCTGTGGCAGTGCTGTAACGAAATGGCAGAGATGTTGGTGGACTCAGGCAGCAAGGCGGCTTAGGAGGCACCGTACTAAATATTACATACTGTCTTACTGGTGGGATGATATGGGCCTAGCGCATCCCTGCAGCAATAATATGAGTAGCAATAAATATAAGAAATTATAAACATTATGGGGTAGATGCCTTCTTTTTCACTCTGAAGTTTTTCAGCATCCTGCTCAACAGGTTCCTGTGTATCATGAGAGCTCCTGGGTGTACCTAGCGGATGAAGAAGAAAGCCTGGAGTAGGTGCTAGAGAAATGTCATGATACTTTTAGATGAGCTTTCACAATAAAAGAAAATAAATGATGATATAAAAATAATCAATGCAGATATTTAAACAGATGCTTTTACTAGAAATAGCATTTGGCATTAATGTTCATGATTTCACCACTTTTGCTCTTTTACCACCAAATCCTCCAAACACTTTAAGTATTCCTACACACATAAGAACACTCTTCGATTCTAATAAGCCTATTTATGTGCTCACTTTAAAAAGTTTGAAAGATAGTAAAGGAATTCTTCTCTGTTCTTTTTAAGACCAGAAAGAAAAAGAGGCTTTTGCTGTTTTCCAAAGAATATAGAGATAGCATATGGAAATCAGAGAACTAAAACCAGGCATTGAGGGGAGAAGAATCGTGCTGTGTGAGTAAGCACTTCTCAAGCCCAGCTAGCCCAGAAGTGCTGAAGCTGAGAAGAAGTTGTAATATCTGAAAGTATCTGAAAGTACAGTCCTGAGCAGAGAAATATCAGCTCCTGGTGGCTTGCTTTAAGGTGGAGAGAGAATAGTAAGTGTTAAGGATGATTATATTTTACTGATGAAAACTGGGGTAAGGCTGCAGATAAACTAGACTGTCAGTAAGGGAGAGAAGAGTGTTGTAATGGCTTTAGGGATGAAAGATTTTTGGTTTTGTTTGTTTATTTGTTTTGAGTAATATATGTAGAGAAGGAGTGAGAGAAGTGGAATAGGTGTTTCAAGTTTGCCTCATTGAAGCTTTAATATTGTTTTGTCGAACATTGCAGGTGCTTATTTCTCTTGGCTGTTATTATGAAAAGGGATATTTTCTTTTATGATTAATTACTTAAATATATTCACTACTTATAAATACAGCCTCATATATAATATGTATCTTCTTCTGAAGGGAAGATCTTGTAATACTTTGTTAAGGATCTTTTTGTTTTTCAATCAATCAGCTTTGTTTCTGAGCTAACTACTGCAAGAGAGTTAGATAAGAAATCAGTCTGGCTTCCCAGTGTGTTACTTTTTAAAGCTATTGATTAAGGTCTTGTAGATTACTTCTCTGGTAGTGTAAATGGCTAGGGATAAGATTATCTGCTTCCAGAGACAGGCGCACAGAGAAATGCTTTCTTCACAAGTAATTCCCTTGTAAATGACATCTTTGCTTTCTCTTTATGTTCCTGAATCCTTTTTTTCCCTTGGAAAGCACTGTGCTTTCATTATCGTGCATTACTGAAGTGCCTTGCTCTTGTGATATATCTCGCTAATAACTCATAAGACTGAATGAACATTATAACAATGCATCATCTAAGAAAGGTGTGCTGATGATCTACAGCGTAATTTAGATGTAGATGTCACCCAAGGAAGATGGCATTAAGCTGCAAGCTCAGCATAGTTGTGAAATTGGGTATTGCTGATGCTGGTGATGCTTCTTTGCTTCTATTGCCAGGACTTATTCGTAATAATAATAATAAAAAAAAAAAACAAAGTGGGCTATTTCTTGAATTAGAAATTCATCTGTGCATGTGTGTGTGTTGTTTTTTTAAGCTACTGCTGTGTCACTGAGTCAGGTCAATCCCCACAGGTATGACTAAAACTTGTGCTTGATGAGCTGGTGTGAATATGTGGGGTGAAAGGAGCAATGTTGAATAACACAAGGATGGATAAGTATGGAAGTTGGTGCAGGAAGGGCGACTGGGGAAGGTGGAGCTTTGACTGCATAACCAAAGGTTCTTCTTTGAGCGCGTGGGCTGGACTAGATGACTTCCAGAGGTCCCTTATGACAAGTCTACGATTAGTGATAATGGGTAAAATTCTGGAAGTGAGGGTAACTTGTGAGAAACTCATCTGTGGCAGAAATGTCAGTTGTGGACTATCAGGCAAATTGTAGCAGGGACAAGTTGGGAAGGAATCTCTAATGAGACATTTCTGTGCTCATGTAACTTCAGTCTATGACTAATAGATAATAGCTTTGGGTTTTCTTGAACAGGCTTAAGCTGATGATTGAAAGGAATGGATCACTGTATGTGAACTTCAAGTACAGCTTCATGTATTGCTAGACACTGAAATTAGTGCTGCTTCCTCTGTCTCAAATTCTCACTGTGCATGAGCAAGCACCTTGAAGGAGCTACACAGATGATTCTAACCACTGCCTGCTTGCCAGGGCAACATCTTATCATCAGGAAAATGATTTGAAATTTTTGGGAATTTTTTTCTGTTATCACACTTGATTCTTCCTGTCTCTAAGAACAGCATATGAGAAAGTAGCATCTCTGTGCTACTGGTCTACTAGGGGGCCCTTCTGGAGCTGTACATGACAACAATCTTTTTTTCTTTCTTGTTGAATGATTGCTAAAGCTTTCTCCACTATGTGATCTGATAGGGATTTGTGGCTTTGTTTGTTCTAAATGAATCCTGAGAAGTTAAGATGGGCTCTTCTCACCTCCCGCCCACATTGCTCTTGTGGCCTGATTCTGTGTTTGAGGAGGAAACCCTGAGGCATCACAATTTAATTCAGTATGTGGAAAGAAGCCATCCAATTTTTTCCATCCTCAGCATCTATTAAACTTGTGTTTCAATAAAGAACAGATGACTTAACCTGGGAGACAGGAAGGTGGGGAACAAGTCAAGGAAATGGAGTACTCTCACAGTTTATTTAGACTTTTTGTTGATTAAGGCCATCAAGCTCCAATAAAGGTCAAGTGTCCAGCTGACACTTCACTGTCTCTCAGCAATTCAGCTCCTGCTATATCTCTGCTACCAAAAATGTTGCTATGAATTGCTCTATTAAAATGAATTAAGTCCTGCAGAGTGGCTCCTGGTCTGCAGCTACTGTGCAGGGTCAGTCCTGGTTACAGGGTTTCTCTACTTGGGCAGTGGAAGGGAGTGTTTTATTTTAGGTGTTGAAGAGTTTGCTGTAAATTAATAGTGAATTCGGTTTTGGGATGGTGCATGTGATTATGAGTGCACTTTCCACCATGAGTAAGGTCACTGTTCTCATTACACTGCTATTAATGGGGTTTTGATTCTGCTGCTGTCAGTGGCTGATCTGAGATATGCTGAGACCTATTTGTGGACTTATTGTTAGGGCTTGTAAAGATAAACAAACAACAGAAGCTGCTTTACGAACAGCAAAGATAGCAGTTATATAACCATGCTAAGTTATGAAAGATTTTTGTCATAGAAAAATGCTAGTCCCAGGCTAGTTCCTGGGTGTATTAAGAGGCATTTAGGATATTTCTTAGATAGATGACAAGAAAAACAAGTAGGAACCTTGTCTTTTGTTGTACTTCTGCATAATTATTTTTAATTCTCCCTGCTGTGTGATAAAGGTAGGGGTGTTTTGCTGGCTCACAAGGGATTGATCCTTTGTGTTATGTATGATGGAGATTTATATGTGAAGAGAAAAAGAACAGTGATGAAAAGTGTAAAGAGGAAAAATGCAGAACTTCCTCCTCAGTCTTATGACAGACATATAGATGATAATAAATAGCTCCTGTACAGGACACAGAACTTGGAAAAAATGATCAGTGCAAGGTCTGAGGGAAAAGTAATAGCTAAAAGCTTGAAAATACCTTGCAAAGGGAGAGACAGATTTCATTTTCAATAATCACTTGACGTTCCAGTGGATCTTCTTCTTTCCATTCTCTAATTTTTAAGCTAATGAATAGTATAGTGTCATCTAATGAAATCTTAAAGCACAAGCTTAAACTGATTTTCCCTTTCTGTGGTTTTATCTTGATGGGAGCAATTATTTTTAAAAGACTTCAAATATCTATTTAATAAGACTTTTTTATGGTGGTACTGTGAACCTTTTCAAGAAGTAAGTATGCCAGAAATCCTATATAGATAGCCCAAGTACATTTCTTAATAAAAATTGGGTTGGGTTAATTACGTTCTCACCAGTGCCTCCAAGAGAGTATGTATATCTGCATTTGTGTTAGTGATATAGCTAGTGTTTTTCTTCCTTTGTTTGTACTGAACCATTGACACAGATTGTTAAGGGACACTTTGCTGTCAGTCACAATGTTTCTGACAACTTGTAAATTCAAGATTTTCACCTCCTGTGGTAGTTAAAGATGTCATTTTTTTTTTTCAATTTTTTTTTCCTTGAGTACAAAGATAGTGCTTGTTCTGCTTAAACCTGAGCTTAACAGTTTACTGTTAAAGGGAAAGGGAACTTTGTCACTGACTTCAGGAGAAGCAGAGTACGTGCAAGAAGTTTGTGTTGCTGTGGCTTTAACTAGATAACGGAAATTCAGTGACTTAGGCTTCAGTTCAGCTCAGCTAATAACAGCATGTTAAAGATAGGATAAGACCTAGAACTTCCCTGAGCCTTTAATTGCTAGGCTTTTCTTATGACCTTCAACTCGTACTCATAAATGGGGCCATGTTTCTCATACCTTATCTCTGCAATAGGTAAGTAGCTTGATATGTTATAGGGCTGGTCTTTCAACCCCTTTCACAAATAAGTATCTATTTATGTGAACAATTCCATTGAAACAGGATGATTCCATTTGGATATCTAAAGACCAGTATGGTGAGATTAAGTGATTGTGCATGCTTTAAGAAGAACAATTAGTTTGAGCTCTGTTTCACTACTACTGTTATGTAAATTGTTAAAAGCTGTTAAAAAAATCCCAAGTCATCAAAGCTATTTTCATCAATGATCCCTCATCATGTTTGTTTTTCTTGTTGGTAGTGTCTTTGCCTTGGAAAGAGAAAAATGGAACACCCGTAAAATTCAACAAATACTTAACCATTGCCATTGATTTTATGTAGAAGACATTTGTATGCTACACTGATTACTGCAAGCACAAAACTTAGACAAATCAGGAAAGACAGAAGGCATATATTTTGTTACTATTTCTTATGATTTTTTTTCTCCAGATAAGATTAAGGAAATGTGGTGGTGTCCCATTCTGTATTTTCATTTTCACTGCTTCTTTTCTGAAGTGATCATGGTGGCTTATTATTTCAGGACGACTTAATGTTGACAGCATGGGACATCAGGTGATAATATTTGACTTTTCTCTCATAAGAGGACTGTGGGAAAGTCGAGTAAAGAAGAGTAAAGAACGTCAAAGGAAGGAGAAAGAAAGATTAGAAAAAAGCTCATTAGAGCGGTAAGCCAACTTTTTTTGTTGTTGTTCTTTTTAACTGAGTCCATTAACAAATCTATTAACATCACTATGTATAGTCATGTGATTCAAACAAGTTGGATTTGTTTCTCCATTTCTTGTGGCCTCTGCTGAAATGATTGTAACAGAAATAATGCACAAACTGTGCTTGTATTTCATTATTCCACATGCTTTCCAATGCAGATTGTAATTGATTAATGATGTTTTTCACTGTTCTACTCTGTAGATCTAACTTGAAAAAAAAAAAAATGCACTTTGTACTCTTGTAGTTTATATATGCAATATGGAAGTGTTTGTTATTTCATGAAAACATATGCATAAAATTCTATACTAAGAAATACCGTAGGTCTTTTGTTGAGCTGACAGGATAAACAAAATGGAATGAAATAGACACATACAATCGATCTTAGATAGGAAGGAGATGCCAGGACAAAAGAACTACCAGGCAAGTTTTCTCTTATCCAAAGTATTAGAGAAACTTGAATATAATACTTACAGTTACTAACCACATTATTATTTTTATTATATTTTATTTATAGTTTGTTTAAGCAATATTTTGGTTTCTTTATGTTCATTCCCATTAGAGACAGGGAAAAGTTATACTGTGCTGTTATTGTTGGAAGTATATGACTTGCTGTTGTTTCCCTTGTGAAAAGAGAATAAAGCCATAAAAAAACACTTTCTACTTTAAAACTGAAATGCCCAGGGCTAAACAGTGTCCTGGGTGATGGCAGCACGAGATCTGGGGGTATGTGTGCTTTGGCTCACTCAGGGAGCCCATTTTGTGGGTTCACTGGCCTTACAACAGAGCAGTCACACTCAGGGGAGTTCAGAGTTAATAAGAAGTCTGACGATCTTTTTTCACATAGTTTTTTATTTTAAAACACCCAATGTCATAATTTTCATCCCTTCTTTCCCTAACCTAAACCTGCATAAAAAGAATCCTAACAAAAAGATAAAGTTTCTTGTCCTTCAGATTACATTTGCTATTGGAGGGTAAGCTTTTCCTTTGGTAAAGACGGAGGGGTAGATAATGTTTGTTGTGTTACCCTTATGAAAGAAAAGAGAAGCAAAAGGATTTCGGATCTGGTAAAACCACAACAGTGCTATGATTTGTGTCATCACAGAATCACAGAATCACAGAATGGCTGAGATTGGAAGGGACCTCTAGAGATCATCTGGTCCAACCCCCCTACACAAGCAGGGACACCCAGAGCACGGGGCACAGGGCGGCAGCCAGGCGGGTTTGGAAGATCTCCAGAGAAGGAGCCTGCACAGCCTCTCTGGGCAGCCT
>VZSV01000191.1:600430-626597 GCA_013398735.1 Nothocercus julius
TATTTTATTTTATTTTATTTTATTTTATTTTATTTTATTTTATTTTATTTTATTTTATTTTATTTTATTTTATTTAAAAATGAGGGAGATGAGAAGGTAAAACTTACAATTTGTTAGATGATTTTTTTTTGGAAGGATTGCAATATGTTTGTTTAAGCAATTAAGTAAGGGATTGCCTTACTGTGAAATGGCACTGCCTTCCCTGTCCACCCATCAAACATAGAGGTAAAATAAGTGTTCAGTCACATACTTTGATGCCTCTCTTCAAAACTTTCCACTGGAGGGCTGGCTAACTACCTGTGTGCATATGACTTTTCTAAAACATTTACTTCTTGAGTATTAAAAGTTTGATTTTATAGGCAGAAAATAACTTATTCCCCTGAAAGTTTATGTCTTTTTTAATAAATAAGTTTGTGTCTATTTCTAAGTCAAACTTTAGTGTCGTAATACATTTGTAGCTGAACTAAGATTTTACTTGTGAAGTTTATCGTTATTCTCCTCATCAAAACCCAATTTGGAAGTTTTTCTGAGCAAGCTTAAATATCAGACTGGAAGCCCTTAGACCCAAACAAAAATATAACACAAATAATGGGTAACATAGTTGGTGTGTAATGTGGCAGCAGTTCTGCAGCACTCGTAACCACTCTTGCTATTTGCCTTTTTTTATGCATTTGTGTGCAGACACCTTGTGTCTAATATACTGACTTCATGTGTGTTGAGAGATAAGAGCTGCTGTTCCTCCACAATCCTTTATATGCCATGGAAGAGTCTGGCAGATTGGCTGAGATTGAATCAATGGAGTTGAAACTGGGGGAATGTTATTAGTCTGTCATTAATATTAGTCTGGGCGGTGCTCCAGTTTTACTGTGCTGCTGTTTTGAAACTTTGGTAGGATTATTGAATGATCCTGCGTGGCTCGTGATTCTGATTTAAATGTCACTCAGGAGCACTAAACTGGTGTCATCAAATGGTGTCCTGCTTATTTCCTCCCTCCTGATTTAGAGGAAACAGTGCCATCTAATGAAACTTCATTCCCTTAAGCTGCTTAGCTTTTTCCTGAAGACCTCCTAATCAGACATTTCACAAAACAGAAGGAAGAACTACTTACTTATACTTTCAAAGAAACACAAATATTCCCTCTGGGATGACTCAATCCTTAGTAATAAACTTTGTTTTCCAAGCTGGTGACTCCTTTGAAGGGTACAATCATGGAATTTATCCTACAGTAATTATGTACATTAGGTTGATTAGATCTGTGGTATTGTTGGAGAATCTAAAATGACAAGCAAGGAGCTCCCATGTCCCTATAAGGAAATACTGATTTACAACTAATCTTAATTCTATACTGCTTGTTGTAGTGATGTAATGTTTGAAGTAGTGATGTAATGTTTGAAGACTTGAAGACAAGTTCATTACTAACCAAACAGAAATAATTGATTCTCTCTACTTTCCCTCTGCATATCTGCATATCTACATTATGTCTTCTTGGGAGCTTACTGAAAAACTGCAACATTTTGGGCTGTAGTAAAATTTTATTAGCTTGGCAGAAATAAGCCTTGCTCTACATCATTTAAAGTCTGTTTTGGTGAACTTGTACTCATAAGCACTGGTTTTATAGATATAAAGGTACCTTGTTTGGCGAATACCTCATTGGACCTGCATAAGCATACGTACTCTGCCTTATTAAAATTAGAGAAACTATTTGCATGATTGAAATTGAAGTACTTGACATAGTTAGCTGAGCTGGAACATGAGATTTCATCTGCGTGTTATGTCCAGCAAAAATATTTTTCATATTCGTACTCCCACCTAAATTAGGCTTAACTGGATTAAAACCCCTTTCTTGAACATTGAAACTGATAATTCTTTCTTTAATGAGTTGGCATGTGCTTAACCAAGCTCTAGAGGAAGATCAAACTGTTTTACTGCTGAGCATTTATAAAAAGACAAACTTTAGCAGGGCTGTGGTTTCACGACCTACTCATTTGTCCTATATGAAAATGTGCTCCTGGAATATCTGGAGCCTTTAAATTGCCAAGACCAGATATAAACACACACACACACACACACACACACACACACACACACACACACACACACACACACACATATATATTTTCTTTAAGAAGAGGAATCTTAGCTTATTTAAAGGCTGTTTTTATGTATGTATTTGTTCAGTTTGCCACTTTAGATAGCTTTCCTGTTTTTCCTGAACATTCATGCAGTAGCCTTAGATAACAAAAACATGGTGGTAATCCCATTCTATGTAAGGATTGCAACTAAAGGAAAACCTAATGGCCTTTTATTTTCATAAGGATCATGATAGAAGCAATATCAGCTCCACGCTTTGGCAATGAGTAGACAGAACTGAGCAAGAAACATGGTTGAAGAGATTCCTTTGATCTGGTCGCAACTGTAGCATGCAATCTACTGCTTTGTAATCTTTGTTTAGTGATATATGTCAATATGTCTACCACAAGTCCCTCAATTTTTTCCCCACTTACACGAGATTAGAAGAACATACTAGTAATACAGCCAGTCACTGATTTATAAGTCACACCCAGTTCAGGGAGACTCATACTGATTCATTGGGTTAATGTGTACCCCATGGTACAGTGCATGGTATTGCAAGTGATTAGACCTTCTGCCCTGGAGATGTATTATGTACATTCTCACATGTACTGTACGCCATTAGGCATGTTTTCTGCATTATTAATTCACTTTCTATCTGTTTAAAATGTACTTGTACATAATATTTGGTAACCATAAGAGAGCATGCTTGAAAAGCCTAGAAAAGTGTGCTGACATAATTTGTTGCCTGAGTAAAGAAGAAATCTGACACGATGTGTCATATTCCTGTTGGATTCTTCACCAGATCTAATTTTTACTATCTGTCTTTCTTTGTGGCTGCAAGGAATGATTCACTTATTTCTCTGAGCAAGCAAAGAACTGTGAATATGAAGAGCATCAAGGGGTGAAGCTTTTCCAGTGCATTGCATTATGAACTGAAATCAAATGTTTAATTCTTTGGAGAATAAAGGAATTCCAAGAAATGAGAGAGTGATTCTGCAGTTTAGCTTCACAGAGAGACAGAGACGCAATACGTGGAAGGCAGGGGGAGGATGTGAGAAATAGCAGTACAGCAATAGTATCTAAAGAATTGTTTCTAAGATTTTAGAAAAGGGAACTACAGGGTTTTCATCCCTTTCATTTTATGCTTTTGAATGGTTCAGATCCTTTTGTTGTTCTCTTCCTTGGGGATTTTAATTCACATTTTTCCTGCCTACTTCACTTCCCACTTACCTCTCACAGTAACAGAGAGCTTTTATAACTAATTAGCTATGCTCCCCAGTAGAAGACTTTTAGAAAACAATATGTAGGTGTTGTGGGACTATTTAGTTTTCTTATACTGTGTCAAAGTTCTAGCTTTTTCTAGTGACCTCTTGCTATGCATTTTCTACCCTCTGTTGTGCTAGTGATCTCTGGGGTTCAGATGACAGATTGAGTAAGTAACTTCAACAGTGTAAATTGAATTCACTCATGCATCGAGGCAGCTGAAAGAGGTGTTTGAGCTTTCATGTCTCCTGATATGGAAAATGTTGTTATCCAGTGCAGGTTTCTAGGCTACACCTGGTTGCGAGACCCTTTGGTTGGGCTGTCAAGAGCAATCAGATGCTCTGCTCTCTGTCTCTCAGTATCAAATGCAGCATGTTGAAGGATCATGGAGTAGGCTGAACAGCTTTCTGATGTAACACATTTTCTTCATGTCTTTGTTAAATCAAATATCTTACAAAAATATTCTAGCTGTTACAGGTTGGTGGTTTACTCTTATTGAAGCTGCTGTTTAAGGGACTCCCTGAACCAAACTTGCTGAACCTGTTTTCTATGTGTCCAATTCATTTGTATTTCAGACTCCTAGGATATAAGAGTGCCTACAGTTAGACACTGGGAAGAATTGGGAGATTTGCCACTCTTCAGAAAACTTACTTTTATTCTCAAATTTCATCTATTGACACTCTAAATGCAGGAAAACCCTGCAGTTGTTTACCAGTGAAGAGCAGACTGTCCACTCTAATCAAAACTGAAACCAAGAACAAATTTGACTTTCCTAAAAACTTCTTAACATCTTCTTTAACTATTTCCTTAGTGTTCCTTTTGTACTGTGATAAATTATCATGACCGCCATATTTGAGAGGCTTACTGCTTCTGATACATTGGAAAATCTTTTCCCAATTCATTTGTATACCTGCTAGGAGTGACTTCTCTTCAGTTGGCTTTTTATGGTTTTACATTTAATTTATCAGAGCATACACTGCCTTTCCATTTCTTTATTTGGACATAAATGCTATTTTGTCTTTTTTCTCTTACGATTTTTGGGTGGGAGGGAGAAAGAGATCCCAATCATGACTTTGTAAGAATGTATTTGCTCTGAGACTGTGCTGTTTTCATGTATCTGCTAGTGTTTTGCCCAGCAAACAAAACTTTTAACTACTTTTTCAATATAGTATGTTTTCCAAAACTAAATGCACCTTAGAATATTTTTTTCTTGCATTTTTCTTGCTTTATTTTAGTTTTTCTTTGTGGGGATGCTGCATGGGAGTACAGTGTAGTCATTATTATGGAGGGGACCTTCAGTATTTCTTTGAGGAAGCATGTACAGTTTGCTACTGGAAACTAAATCAAGTCTCACAGTGGCGGCTCTGATGCACAGCTGTATGTGATTCCCCAACGTGTCAGACCTGCAGCATGTCCGTGAGTGATATCATAGAATCATAGAATGCTTAAGGTTGGAAGGGACCTCTAGAGATCATCTAGTCCAACCCCCTGCATACGCAGGGTCACCTACAGCAGGTGGCTCAGGACTGCGTCCAAGCGGGTCTTGAAGATCTCCAGAGAAGGAGACTCCACAGCCTCCCTGGGCAGCCTGTGCCAGGGCTCTGGCACCCTCACGGCCAAGAAATTTTTCCTAAAGTTCCTGTGGAACTTTGGGTGATATGTGTGTGGATAACTCCCTTTGTTGCTATGCTCCCTGCTTTCGAATTTCTCTAACCTCCCATAAGACCTGTAACTGTCACAATTTGTGCTGAGCCGTTTAAAGCTGTCTCCGTAATACTCATACTCTTCCTGTTTAAGCATTGTGTTTTGATTCCTAGAGGTCCAGGTTTACTTTGATAGCGTAGAGTCAAATATGACTTAATGCACACCGTCAGTTCCCCATCAATACACTCTGCTCTTCAGTTTCTAACTTCCATCTTGCTACAAGTGTCAAAAGATAAACATATTTTCATTGTAATGTGAAGATGTTTCTTGCACCTAAATTTGTAAATGATTTCTTGTACTTGATTTAAAACCAGGCATTGCTTCATATGTCTTTTTTTTTAAGGTTTAGCCTTTTAGAGAATTTTCTGTGCTTAGCTGAAAATATGTTTACTGGTTTTATTATTTCTTACTTGAACTTACAAACTTGCATTTCATTCTGTTTTCAAGGATGTACCATTTATGACTTTCCCTACAGGGTACATTATCCTGAACTTTGTGCCCGACTGCATCTGTCAGTTGTCTTCAAGTCTTTTGCTTAAAATTTCTGCCAGAGGGTGGAGATCATATAATGGAATCTTATGTACAACAAGAACCCAGCATTCAAAGTGCAAGATCAGACTTATAAGGCAACGACCTCTGCAGAGTCTTATTTTTGGTATAAGGAAGCTTTGCTTCAGTTAATCAACTTGTTCCTTAATTGACTAAGCTGAAATAAATCTCTCTCAAATTAAAGCACGTGCAGTTAGCACTGCTCAATTATGTCAAATTAAATTTATGCCTGAAGTTATATGGATGAAACTTCATCCTGGAGGTGAGCCTGAAGTTACACTGGAATTGAAATAGAAATTAGTTGGCATGTGATAACTTTGACCTTTACCTCCTAAGATGTTAGAATATAATGTTTTAAAAATGAAAGTAGATCGTTATCTTTGAATAAGAGAGGAAAAGAAAGACTTTCTGACACCTTCGTTGCTAAAATATCTTTTGCAGATGAAAAATCCTGCGTATATCACCAGATCCTTGTTTTATTCATACATATAATTTGTTACTTGTTCTGTGTCAATCTATTTCCTATCCAGTTGAAAACAATGGCATAACTCATACTGCTTTCTGTGACAGCGGGCTCAGTTGCTGCTTTTCTGTTTTTCCCTGGATGTCACTGTATTACAGTTACTAAATGAAATCCTGCTCCCATCTGTATATCAATGTGGTGAATCTGAGCATGGCTGCTTGAATGCATTTATCTCTTTAAGTGGTCAATGCATTAAGTGAGTGATTTTATTTTGTTAATCGCTCTGGAAATAAATAACAAGCATGAAGGTTTTTGTGCTGTGTTGTTTCAGTTGATTCATGTAAACCCTTTTTGGCCTCATTTCAGGATAAAGCAGGAATGGAACTTCATACTAGAGTGTCGAAAGAAGGGCATCCCACAATCAAAATACCTCAAAAATGGCTTTGTGAACACTGATGAGAAGATCTTGGATAAGTATGGAAAGACTCCTCAGCTCCACAAGAAGCATGCTTTGGCAGATGAAATAGAGAAGGAAAGAAGCAAGTTTGTTTTTCAGCTTTCTGGAGAGCAGTGGACGGTAAATGCAAATGCATTTTTATTTGAGTGGCTTTGCAATATAACTTTTAATCCCGTAAAACTTTTTCTTTGGACAATGTGTATGAAAATGATAGCTTTTCATTGTGTTAGAAGTGACAGAAGCATTTTTCATCTTGCCCTGAACTAACAGTTTAGTTCTCAAATAAGCTATTTTAAATTCTCTCCTGAAACATGTAATTTAGCCCTTGCAAAAATTATTGGTTGAGCAATCACACTGCAATAAGATGTCTTTCTCTTAAATTCTTTGATGAATGGAAAACGGTGAAAGTAATATTCAGCTTTGTTGGCTTGTTGATATCTTCTGCTACTCAGAGATCTGCCTTCTTTCTTTAACGGTGTGATAACGTTTTTTTTAAGCTTTGTTCAAATCAAAATTAACATTTGCATCAATCCTGAATGGCTTGCAAAAAACAAAAACAAAAACAAAAAAACAAAAACAAACCCTCTTGGTTGCATTTTATGTGAAATACTAATTTAGAAGTGAACTCATTTGAAAGGTTGTTTAGAGTTGGTCTGGAACCTTCTAGATTTTTAAAAGCTTCCGCTGAGATGCATTTTGCTACTTTAGAATACTTTTCTCTCCCAGTGTCATGGGCTAGCTCAGCCTCTATGCCTCCTTTAATCAGCCTGGTTAAAGTGAGCTTCCTGTTTCAAAGAAGCGTGGTGATGTAGTTTGCGGATGACTGTAGATGAAGATCAAATCAAAGAAGTAATTCATATGCCTTATTTGGAGAAGACCCACCCTTCTTCAAGGTCAAAGAATTCTGCCATTCTCTAACAGCTGAAAACTGTCAAGTGGTTTTGTACATTTTTAAAATGAAGTTCTGCAGGGTGTATCCTTTCCATAGTTTTAGACATTTTACAGAAATTACAGTATTGGTCATACAAATCATACCATCTCTTTTTTTTTTGCAATTTTTCTCATCTGCTGTTTCCAAACCAAAGGCCCAACGAGCCATGACACTTTTCCTCCTCATCACTCTTTCAAGAGAGTGCATTATGGAAAATGTATTTGCAGACCATAACCAAATGGATTAAGAGCTGCACAGGCTGACATTTGGCATGTGAAAAAAACAAGGGGACATGTGACAATTTTATCAGAAATTCCTGCAAGTTATAGCCAGGATTTGTGGAAACAATTGTGTTTTATTTTCTGCAAAGAATTTTGCGGAGAAATACATGTATGAAGGGAAAGTTGGGATGATTAAGCACTTGGATGCTAGGAGATGTCAGAGTCGATGTTGCCTGTGCGGTCTCACAGGCACGTAACCAGTTTGGTTTCCCACTCACTGGCCCTGTACTTTTGGCAGCAGCAAGCAGCACGGCGCTGTGAAGTGTCCACTTGGGAACTGCTCTGAATCCTCTATCTAGCTTGCTTTTAGCTGATAAGTATTTCTATTATGTTTCTCCTTTTCTCCCCTCAATGAAGCCATAACATATCCTCTTGACAGTCGACAGCTAAATCTGAGTAGGTTGCTGGTATGACTTACAGATTTAATTTTGAATGCTGGGCATGCTTCTGGCCTTTAACAGTTCTCCTCCTGCATATTGTGAAATCTCATGGAGGAGTAATCCCCAGTTTAGGGACTTTGCAAGATAGAATAAATGCCTTTACAGCATCCTTCCCATAGGACTTCATGTAGGGGCTGTCTTGGAAGTTTCTTCAGGAGCAAATGGGCTGACTCTACAAGTCAACTAAGGGAGTTGTTTATGAACCCACGATCAATGAGGAAGGTGGCTTATGTTGGGGATCCATCAGTCCTAATGTTTTTTTGATGGTAAAAATGTAGATGTGTCACAGGGTTGCTAATGTTCCATACTCCATACTTGTGCAGCATAGCAGTCAATCTGGCACACTGATTCCACCTTGCAAGTTTCAAAATAGCCTTCATAAAATTTTATGTTGTGTACTAGGATAGCCTGGACAACTATTTTGATAACCATTTGAAGTCATTTTTGGAAAGTACATTTGGATCTCCTCCTCAGAACCTTTTGCAACAGGAGAAATCAGAGCAGATCACATTCTGAGTTCCTAATAGCAATTGTTTTCTTCAGAACCTCTTTATCACTTTTCTTCCACTTCAAATGTCACTGAAATGACAATGTATTTTCATGAAGTAGACTCTCTCTATTCCTTTCAGTTGTAAAATAATTATTTTAACTTAGAGGAGGTGAGGATCAGGTAATTAATATTAGGTTAAATAGACAGACATAGAAACTAGCTAAAAAAAAGCAGGACTTGGTTTTACAGTATCTGAACTTTGAGTAAATATATTCTGCATATGCAGATCCATAATTCCTTTTAGATCATTAATTCTTACTAGCTACAATTCACTTTTAGGCCATTTATTTGAGGCATGCAGTTTGAGCCTATATATCTCTCAAATCAATAGTTTTAACATGCTGTGATTGCATTAACTTAATGGGATTTCTTATGGTGCTATAGGGAGGATCAACATCAGGCCTTTACACCTGAATACCTTATAATCAGTGAGACTCTGAATCTGAAAAAGTCTTCGTAACTTGCTTATTGAGCTGTACCTCTCGAGGCTTCTGGCTGGGGATAAAGATTGATAACTGTAGCGATGAGATTTTTTTCTTTTTCAGTCAGAGATCAACCTGGAAGAGATTGTGTTGGCATCCTTAATGTTTAATGGTTCTTGACACCTCTTTTGTATATCAATCAAATATTTAGAAATTGAGCATCTGCATCCCTGCATGGTGCATCTCTTCCAGGTGGGAATATGTGGACAGTAATGAATTAAGAAAGCTGTTGTCAGCCAAGTATTTATATTTAGCAGCAGAAATAAAATATTAGGAAAAATATTAGGAATTGTTGTCTTATGGCAACAAATGGGCTAGTCTCCTAATGTTCTCCTAATGTGATGGTGTGAAAGAAGTCATGCTCGTCTTTTCCCTTATATAATAAGGGCAGAATATAGCTGTATTCCCCCCAGCATATATTCTGGTAAATCCTGATGTGTTTAAAAAGCCTCGGGACTTGTCACGAGGAGAAAGATGTAATGTGCCACAAGTAAGCTGAGGTTTTCCAGGTATGTTCAAGAAAGTTTTCTTCCTCTTAGAGTGTTCCAAGCAAACCATAAGAAGGAGCTGTATGAGAACTTTGGACTCCTGAAATGTGCATTTAATATCCACTGCCTAGGGGAGAATACTGGAGAGTTGATGAAACTCTTAACTGAGATCCTTTGTACATGTAAACATGTACCTACTGAATTAAATCAGTTCTTCAGAGAAAAAGGACTGCTGTTAGAGCTGAATGGAAATTGTAGCAAAATAAGGTCATGAATATTCATTTGAATTTTTAAATGAATTTACTTTGACTGTTTTTTCCCCTCTGCGTGTTTGCTTCCTGCTCCTAACTAATGAATGTTTATTCTCCACTGGATCAGCAGATTTAAAATAATTTTAAGAAAACATTCCAGAAAAGCAGACCTCTGAATCTGTCAGTAGTGATAAATGAAAAGTGATAATGTTCACTCAGACAGAACAGGGCTATGCTGCTTTACTCCAGCAGAAAATCTGGATCCATGCCTATTTTAGACAACTTCAATATTACATGTGCTGTGTTACAACGCTTATGGATGATAGCCTGTAAATTTTTATACTAGAAAATCATGACCTTATTGCACATCATTTGCAAACAGAAAAGGCAGCAAATTAATGGAATTACTCATTAGCATTCATTCTCCCAGTTTCACTATGCAAAATACTCCTTTGTTTTTGTTGAGAATGGAGAATTTCTAATTTTTCTTTTGTGACTGTTAGTAACAGTAAGATATCAGTTTGCCACAACAGGTCAAGTTGAATCACTGCATCGAACACAAAGTCTGCCGCATGTGTACTCATTTCCAGAGATTGCCCCTCTCTTCACCAATACCTGTAAAATGCTTGATCTGGTTAGGTAATAGAGATGGCCTCGAGTATTAATAGTTTTGCAAATGGCTTCAAACTTTCTCAAAGGTGAGAGATATTTGGATTCAAGGTTTTGTTTTGGCCCAGAATAAAGGAAATTACAGAGCTGGGTTAAGAAAAAGAATTGAAACTTCTGAGATGTATGCTTTGATCACAGTTTTAACACAGGCTCATGTCTAGCAGGTATATTCTCTCCTAATTAGAAATAGAAAAAATATCAATGGTTGTAGCTTTGCTATTTATTGCCTTTTAATAGCATTTTTTCTTTTCTTTTTTCTTTTTTTTTTCTTTTTTTTTTTTTCCAATATCAAAGGGGTTTGAGGTATTGTTTTTCTGTTAAAGGCAAAAAACTGGCTATCCTCCGAGTGTCAGTCTTCATGGAGTAATTTATCAGCAGGCTGCCAGCTTCAGCGTGGCAGAAGAAGATTACAAAAGAACACATGGGAATCAGAGTAAAGCAAACATAAAGCTTGTGCAAATTTCTGTCCCCATCCCTAACTAGTTTGTAAATGAAGTAAAATATCACATCAATTTATGTTTCAACTACACAAATACATGGTAAAACATCATAAATATATGGTAAGAAATCTTTTTTTTTTCCCACTATGCTTTTTAAGCATTTTTAAGCACAGAAAATTACAGTTGCAAAATGTAAATGTGATGAAAAGATACAAAGAAGTTTCAAGTCTCAAGTCTTAAGTCTCAAGAAAAACAAAAAACGAGTCAAGGCATTTGTCAGAAGAGTCCAAATTCTAACCTGGTTCCTTTCTTTTGAAGTTTCCATCCTTTCTGAGTCCTTGCATTAGTATATCTTGACATTTTTAAGGCAATCCTTAAGATGCAAGTAAATTTTTTTTTAACCTGTTTTCCTCTCCACCCTGAGAGATGGTGAAAAAAGTACATCACTTTATCCCATTTTTCTGAAGCTCTAAAGCAGATGAGCTGTTTGATCTTTATCTGAGAGAGTGCCTTGTGTTTTGTGCTGCCTCTCTTGTGTATCAAGGGGAAGTTTGTGGGATCCTGCTTACACTCTAGGGAAGTGTCCTGCTGTTGGCTTCTTGGAGGCCAGCCTTTGCCCCTGCTACCTACCACTTCCCTTGGGCTAGCAAGGAGTCAGAGGTGGTCAGGTGTGATACTGAGGTGAACAGAAACAGGAGTTCAATGGAACAATTTTTGGATTGTGGCACAATGGGGGAAATAATGGTGAATACTGTCTAGTACCAAGACCTATTTTCCTATTTTTCCCCTGGAATGACTATGTTACACATCTGCTTTCTCTGTGAATCATAGCTCTTCCTTAGAACAGCATCCATGCAGATCCAAGTAAATGTTATCCCCATGTGCTGCATCTTCAGTTCTGTAATAGTGGAGAAAACAATGCTAATCTAATTTCCAGTTGGTATTTATTCTTTTATTTTGCCGTGGAAAAACGCGCACCACCAAAAGCGGAGGAGTAGAAGAAACCCGCTCCAGAAAGTTGGAGAGATTTCTCATTACCATGCCTGAGGCATTTCAGGCATTTTATTTTTTAACTGTCATAAACTGACAAATATATAAGATGGATCACAGTGCAATATACAGCCACTGGGAAAATGAAGCAAGAAATGAAATGACCCATATCAAACATGGAAAGGCAGGTGGCAAGACAGAACTACCTTTATAGGCTAAATGTCTGCATGCATAAGTTGAAAAGCACCATGATTAAAGTCTGCAACAACCAAACAAAAAACTGTTTAAGATCAACTCTCCAGTATATCTTTAATTGCCATTAGAAGTTTTAATTTAACTAAAGGGTAAGTAGCACATTTCCAAGGTTTTAGTAAAAGATAATCAAAATGCATCCCCCCTGTTAATGTCCATGTAGATCTATGAAATCTAGAGGGAAGAAAGCTACTTGGCTCTGTCCTCTGTATAAAAACAGTAATTTCTGCTGTGAACAATTCTTCATGCACAGGTAAGAAAAAAGTTAGAAAGAAATTAAATGTTAAAACTATTGTATCTCTTTTTATGTAGTAATGGTAGTAACAGCACCTCATCCAGATTATTTATTCCAGATGTTACCAATGTACAGTGCTATAAAATCAAGAACAGACTGATAAATTATGTGTTGCTTTAGAAAGTGGAGTTTAAATGATCTGACCTTCAACTTTATCAGTTGGTTTTTATCTTCTTCAGCTTTAAGGAATTTGGTTGCATAATTCAAAGAAAGATGAGTAAGTCTGAGCTGAATACCAATTAGCTACAATGATATTGTATGAATTAAGACTCTAAATCCTTCACTCTAACTGTTATATGTGAAAGATTTTGGACAAATAGAGTAGTGTCTGAAAGCACACTCAAGCAAACTTATGTACTGCCTATTTAGAACAATCAGAGAAATTTTAAAGAAAAATCTTCTGAATGACTTAAATGACAATTATTTGCAATTCTGAACTGGTTAAAAATTGGTATATTTATTCTATAAAGAAAATGAACAAAAATTCTCAAATATTGGAATGACTTAGGAAGTTAAATTACTTGTTTTAGAAACAGGACTTTTAAAGTTCTATTTGAAATAGTCCTGTTTCTTAGTCTGTGTTGCATCTTGGCAAACAAATTGCAAAAGATTAGCAGGTTTTAAGAGTGTAGTCACACTTATTTTTTGTGTGTGTGTGTGTGTGTGTGTGTTGCAAGGTCCATTTTGATGTTCCTTGTGCACTTGCACTTTTACCATATCCTGATGTGTGAATTAAAGCACTAACATGTTTTTTTTTTTTTTTAAATCAGCTGGAAAAGAGGAACAGGAGAAAGAGAAAAAGGAGCTACCAAACAGATTGAGTGCTACAGATAGATTTCCATTTCAGAGCAAAACGTCTGCATGAGCAGTTAAAAATTGTCAGTATGGGAACAGGCAACTTCAATCATCTTCAGAAAACAGCTCCTACAAGGGTTGCTGAACAAACTGTTTATATTAAGATAATTAAGGCAAAATGTTAAAGTTTGGCCATAGAATTTTCTCCATTCTTTTTAGAAATATGGTAGAACCCAATTCCACCTTGATGCTTTCTGTTTATGAAATATCATTTAATTTGCAGGAATTCCCAGATTCACTGAAAGAACAGACCTATCTGAAAGAATTGCATGTGAGCAACACGTTGATACAAAGCATTCCACCCTACATTGCCTTGTTTCAGGATCTGAGAATACTGGAACTGCCAAAAAATCAAATCACCCATCTCCCAGTGGAAATTGGTATGTTGGTTCACAATATTTAGCTATTTTTACTTTCACTATTTAATTAGAATGGACAGTGAGTGTGCTTGACTATTCTTATTCATTTACTGATAATTATCATAGTTGTTCCCAGCCAGTACTTTGTCAGTTTTTATAGATGTGTGGTTATATTAGCTGAATTGCATGCAATATCATGGGTTAAGTATAGTTCAGATGTGGGAAAACAGACATACTATCAGGTAGTCACTGTTGACATTCAAGCACATTGGGACTCCTGCCTTAGAATGGGAGGTGTTTTATGTTCCTTATGGACTAGGGACAATATAAACCTCAGACAGGATATACTGAAACAAAGGATGCTATTGATAGGGAAGTCCACAAAATACATCTTTTTTTTTGTGAAAAAAACTTTTCAATTTTATAACAAGTTCAGCAGTGGTCACTGTGTAAAGCGCTATTTTCAGCTAGACATCAGGGTTTTTAGTGAAACAATGTAATTCTTATTGCTTACTTTGGCCTTTGCTCTTTTATCTATATAATAGTAATTTTCATGTGTTTGTTTTTTTTGAAGCTTTTTGATCTTATAAAACAAAAAAAGGCATTTTAAAAGACTTATAGTTTGAGAGGGAGTTGCTCAGTAAAGGGTTGTTGTTGTAAGCAGTGAGCTGAAGAAACTGTGCTGTTACTGGCTCCTGTTAGTCAGGTCTCTGCACTGAGGTATACAAGCTGTCTAACAGCTCAGCCTTTGGCTTTTAATTCAATAGTCCTAAATTTGCTCTAAGCCTTATTTTTTTTTTTATGTACCCAATGAATTAATATCTTTCAAGTGAAGAATAAATACTCAAACCATCTCCAAAATTACCATATTTTTAACTAAGAGAAGCAGAGGAAGAGAGTCTCCTGAAATACAGAAATCACCTCTAGACTTTTCTACTGATAGACTAACTCTAATACTTTGTGATTTATTTACTAACATTTTATTTTACTCAGAAAATTTCCCACTGGCATCCAGATATATCTCAGAGTTTCAACCTGGCAGCTAAATACACTAGCAAATCATAAACAAGACAGAGCAGGTGGTAATAGACATAAACTAAACACTTACTCTTTTGTCCACTAAAACACTAACTCTTCAACCAGCCATGTCAGGTGGGTCAGTGAGTTTAATGGACTCTCATGCCTTCCATCACTTTGAGGGAGAAGGTATTAGTCCCTTCCAGATCCTGTCCTAGGCCATTAAACATATTTAAGGGGTCACTACTTAACTATTGAGTCAGACAGAAGCTAAGGAATGGTTTTTCCTTTCCTGTCATAATATTGGGCACTAATAATCATCCCTTTCTCTCTCCCCTCCCTCCTCCTCAAGATGATTATGAATGGTGATGCAATTTGTTTCCAGGATAAAGGTAAAAAGCCAGATAAGAGTCACATAGCCTACTCCCCATAGAGGATAATTTAGAAGCTGTTTTGGACCCTTTTATTTTGGAGAAATAAGGAAGAACATTTCAGATGTGCCTACTAGAAAGTACTATTCTTTCAATTGCCTTTTAAATGACATGAATTCTGTTCATTGGGAGCTTTCCAGCTACTCCCATTCCTCTATATTCCCTACAGTCTGGGCTTATCACTCTAGTGCCTACCCAACATATTGCTCTTTTCCTTTTGATATTTTCATGGCTACCTTTTTGTTTAAATGCTTGACTGAAAATATCAGTGAATATTAGAAAGCAGTTTGCTGTGAGATGGCTTCAGACCCAATGTTATAGCACTCACCACTCTCCTGTTAAAGCTGATCTCTAGTTCTAAAAAGACTTTTTCTAGGTTCATAAGATGAGAGTGTGCATGATTGTACTAAACACCCATCTGGAAAACCCTGGGTATGAATCTTTACTCTTGAGACACTGTATAAATTTACATGAAGCTATCACTGGATGAAACATGTTTGATAAATGGTAGAGGAAATTTATACAGTAGTTCTGCATCTCAGCAGTCTATCCAGACAAGTCTGTCCCAGTAGCTTAGGAAAAAAAGATACTCCTGGACTCAACACTGTAGCCAAACTATATACAGATTTTTTTTTTTTTTTTTCTCTAGAATGGCCTAAGGATTTTTAGCCTTAGTAAATGTCCTATGTTGATAGACAATCTATTAGAAATTGTGGCACAGCTGCCTTTTTTATGGTAGAGACTATAGAGAGATTTTTGTCTCAACTCAAATAACACCCTTTCAGTTGTTATGTAAAGCTGTATGAATCCAAATAGCAATGGTTTATTACATGCACTATATATGCACACATCCATAGGGGCTAGCATGTATTGGAAGTGTTCAAAATCTTATTAACATCCTATTGTGAAAAATGTTTATGTCTTGTGTTTTTTGGATGCTGCTTCAAATTATGAAAAGCCCCAGACTGCAGTTATCTAACTGCTAAATTATCACAGAAAAAAAGTCTATGTGAGTTCAGTCTGGGAGCTTTATCTATCAAGGAGTGAGGATTGGCTGTTAAATCAGAAGGTAAGGTTTCTGGAAAGGTTAAGTACTTAGGTATTTATCATTTTGTGCTCTGTTTGCAAAACAGCGGTGAGTAGATAAATATCACAGCTAAAACATACTTGAGAATAATGACAGATGGTTGGAGTTGGCAGTGACATGCATGCTGTGGAGGCTTTAATCTTCAGACAGAAACGAAGCCAAATTTAGACCAACAAATCATCAAGCAGAAACTAAACTGTTGAGCCTTGTTAAGGCTACTTCTGATTTTAATGTGATGAATTTAAGATTGGTAAGAAGAGAGGAGATTGTAAGAATATATTCATTGGGAAAAAAAGTATTGTTGCAGTCCTGGTTCCTACAGGTCCCTGTACTAAAAAGTCCTCAGGAACTGAAGTTTGTGCTTTACCTGATCTTGATAGAAAAGCTCTGCTCTGAGTCAGAGAGAAGGAAGATGTGAACCTTGTTCTCAGATATTTCAGAATAAACTCTTGGCTCTATTCACACTTGCAATTGAAAAGATCATGTTTGGATCAGCAGATAGCTCAGATTATTTTTTGACTTGATCCTTTTTGTACAATAGCATGAAAATGAGTAAACAAAAACACTGAAATCTTGACAAAACGAAAAATGGAACTGTTGTCTGGCTAGGAGTAGTCAAGTCTGTTTTTCACAGGAATAACAGAAAATATCATGAACAGGGTATATTTGAAGGGTTTTCTTGGGCAAAAGCTTTTTCGTGATCTGCATTTCAGGATTCTACACCATGTTAAAAGTATGGCTGCAGCACTGAGACTGGGCATCAGGTTCTGAAGTTGATTACACAAGAAACTGGTATCATTGAAGACATCCAAAATAACATATTCCCATATTCAAAAGAGGTAATAGTCCAAGGCTTTGTATGATTGCTCAGCTTTTGCAAGGATGGAATAGTGAGATTGTATGAGGTTGGCTTTTTTTCCTGTGCATTATTCACAAAACATCTCAAAGAGCAGTTAATAAATCTTTGCACCTTGTTATGTTCTTTCATGTTCCTGATGTGCCAAATATTTAGGAGGAAAAGATAACTGTGTTTCTCAGGGATGTCTTTAAAAGAAAACATAGGGAGTTTTTTCTCCTCCTTACCTTACACTGTGAAAATTCATTTGTGCATAGCCTTAATACAGTTGCCCAGAACTCAGGTGGGAAAAACTGTACGTAATAGAATTTTAAATAATTTCTAGATATCTAAATTAACTTTCTCTATGAATAAAATCCCCACATGAATTTCCAAAAAAAAAGATACGGATTCTCAGTTTAAATGCGTTTCAGTTTTGAGGAATTAGAGGACATCATGTCTTTCCTCTGCTAGTTGCTCAGTAATGAGTATTATCTGTCCAGTCTGTATACAACCAAGATTTTTTCTCTATATTCTCAATTTGAAGGGAAAGTATTAAACACCTTTCATACAGTTGTTGGCAGTTTTTAAGAGGGTGTCTGTTGCTTTTAAGCTGACTGCTCAAATGGTGGCCTGTTAATAGTGCAACAGCTGGTGAGATAATGAGAATTTAACCACAAAATACTGTACTGTACTGTACTTTATATTTGACCATATCAGCATGAAATAAACTCTTTTTGTTCCTCTGCTTAAGCTCTCAAAATGGGGAATGCTGCTGCACTAAAATGTAATACAAACATACTGCCTTAACAAATTTCAGCACCATCGGATCTTGCAAAGGCCACATAGTGCCATGGGGTAAATTGGAGCTCAGATTTGAACTCTACCATGGAAACTACTCATACGAATTATTTTTGCTGAAAGATTCTTATCTACTGAGTTAGTCATGTAATTTTATGCAGCTACGTTATATATAAAATGTACTGTGGACCTGTTCTCTGCTTTGGTCTTGGGAGATGCAGTGTTTTTTTGGGAAATAGATATGGTCCTCCACAAGAGCGGAATCCATGTACCAGCTTATCTGCTCAAATTAAAAAAAAAAAGATAGTCACATGCAGATGCTTTTATACATGATTTCTGATCTATCAAAATATCTTCAGTTCAGTACTTTCACTAGATCCTTGCCCTATTTTTTTAACCAGGTGTTATCTTTCTCCACTATCCATCACAAGCTTCTTCATGTTTTGCTCCCCTATTCTGCTATGAAAAGACTTTCTTTTTCTTATGTCATGCTAACACTTTTCTAACCAGAGGCCTAGTTCCCAGGCTTTCCAAGCTTTATCTCCCTTTTCATTTTCTTTGTTTGTCAAAGTAGCTCACAATTTCTATGAGCAGATTTACACTTTTTTAAAAAATTGAAAATATGAATGTTGGTTCAAGAATGAAATGTACTAGCCCAGAGTAAATCTGCTGCAGTACTACAATTTTTGTAGGTCCTACCGGCAAAAAAGAGACAGTTTGCATATTTGTTATGAAACAAGTTTGATATGAAAGGAGTTCAGGGAGTAAAAATCCCTCCTTTTTTTTTTTGTTAAGTGTTTTGATCAGAAATACAAAAAAAAAAAGCCCAAAGAAAAAGTTGTTGTTTAAACATCAAGCTGTCACCTGTAAGCTTGAACATCAATATGCCCCTTCAAATAAATCAAAGACAGTGTCACTGATGTAGCAGAGAAGATTGGAAAAAGGAGGCTATTTGTCTTGGCTCATAGGAAGCTGCTGTGCTAGCTAATTTGTCTTGACTGGCCCAGATCAATGCAAAAATTTGCTTTACATTCTAGTTCAGTTTATACAAACTGACCTGTATTTGCATTGAATATCTAGTTGATAAAGACTATCTGTAACCTCACCGGTATTTTGTTTCTCAGATGCCGTGTTGGGAGTGTTAATACAGGCTTATCTAAATGGGGAAGTCGCACTGCTCATCGGCAATCGCAGGGTTTAATTACCAACTTATTTTTTAAATAATGAATTAAAGGATCAAACTGTGCATAAGTGGTATCATAGTCAACAACTGTGGCATTGCAGCTCCCACTCAGAAATAAAATATTCTTAAATGTGAAACTGCCAGAGAAACTATGGATTTCATTACTGCTTAAACTGCCTCTTCTTGGAAAACACAGGGAGATGTTAGCTATTCAATTCCCTAATTTACATTTTTTATAGAAGTGAAAATTCACTGTCATAAAGGCATAGTTAACTACAGCATTGCAGCAGCAGCAGTTTTATTATTTTTAATTTCAAATTACAGTTGTGCTTCAGCATTACTTGAGCGTGCTGCTGGCAGGTGAGGAGGTCCGACCCTCCTCTGCAGAGTGGCAGCGAAGGGGATGTCACTTCCTGGGTCTGTGTCACTGACATGTGTGGATCATCTGTAGCTCCTGTGGTCATGTGGAGCTGGCTTGGGGGTGGCGGGGCACCCAAGAACACCTACACCTTGAAAGGATGAACAAGACCCTACCTATGCATTTTGTTCATGTGAAAGTTATGCAGGCAAATATACCTTTTTTTTCCACCCTAGTTGTTATTGTGATAAACTCTGAATGTAGTGGAATGACTGATAATGCTGAGGTAGGGTTGGAGGTTATTTAGGGACTTGCTGCTATGCTCTTCTTCCAGGCTATCTGGATGTGAGCATCTCAAAAGAGAGGATTGTCACAGATGTTGTATTCTAGTCATTTATTTGTTCTCTTTACGTGACAAGTGTGGTCTGCCATCCTGTTGGATAGGTTTCTCAAGGATGAATGCACACATTATTTTTGAGCTGTGCTAGTAAAACTTTCTGTTAACACAATTTTGGAGGTATTGCCACTGCGTAAGCATGCTGAAATATGAAGAGCTAAATAGGCGTGAAGACTGCCGTAAGAATAGAGGGCATTAAATTCATGATTACAGGGTTCAAGGTCATGCACTAAGCAGCTAACCTTCCACAAGGTGTAGGTTCACTAAACAGAAACAAGTAGAGAAGGGATATTTCTAAGCTGTCAGTGACAAACTGACCCACCAGGTTGATATACATAGAAAAGGCAAGTGTAAGGTAATATAAATGCAAGATATTTTCTGCTGAAGAAAAGTACTAGTACTATTGTTCCAAGCAACAATAAGAACATTTCTGGAATATTGCATATAGTTGTGGTTATTCAGTTTCAAGAAAGGTTTACTCAGGAGGGCAAATGCAGATGCAAAAGAAGTGTATTAGGAGAGTTCAGGTCAGAGAATTTTTACTTTATGACAGGAGAGTAGAAGAATTTGTCTTGTTTAGGATAGTAAAACAAAGGCTGGTATGCCTACTGCTGCCTATGAAAACATCAGGGAAGTAAACACTGGGGAAAGAAAAGTGCTATTTAAGGATAAAGCTAGTAAAAGAACGAATGATTATAAAATTTCTATGAATAAACTTAAGCTGGCAATTGGAATATCATTTTGAATCATGGAATGGATGTGACAACATATTTTTCAATAAGAGCAGTGCATGTCAGAAAGCAAACTACTTTTAGCATGGAAGATGGTAAATTAATGAATGGTATGATATGAAGTGGTGGTATATAGGTTTGAGCTGTTTTTGTGGTGAATTGACAAGCTGATATTTATAATATTTAGCATGTAGTGTAATACGTTAATTTGTCTACATCATAGCACACCAGATAGGCTAACATTGTGTTATTTTTATGTGCTTGAAAACCTGGAAATAAGATAAGAAGGCTCTCACATTTATACCCTTAAGCTTCTTCTATTACTCTCTTGCATCAGCCCAAATGACCCTTGTGGGATAGTACTCTACTGCCAAAGCAGATCTTTTGTATTCTTAGGGGTAATTCTGTTTCTGCTAGTTTAACTAAAACAGCACTTTACAGCAAGAGGACAAAAAAGGTCAGCTTCTTAAAAGGACAGAGCTGAGTTTTGAAATACAATCTCATTTTGAACTTCTAGGCAGAGCTGTATAAATGAGAAAAAAAGGAGACTTGTTTAGCTGAGGGGAAGCTTCTGTGTATTTTGTTTGCTGCAACCTGCAGAGATTAATCCAGCAGAGTGTTCCCCATACTTGGTTTATCCGCCACCTGGGAGAATGATTTGGGTGCTCCAGCTGCTGTTCAAAGAAACGCTATGTCCAATGGGTTGTCTGAAGGCTCTGCAAAAAGCTGGCCTGTGAGTATAGGCCATCAAATTATGTATTGCTTCTGCCAACAGCAATGTCTCGGAGGAAAATTGCAGGGCTTTCATTTCTGTACATTTCTGCTTTTTCCTGTGGGAGCGCTTTCTGGCCTGCACTAATGATCTAAACATATTGCAAAAGGTAAGCAGTTCCAAACAAGTACTTTGGAGGGAGTTTAACTAAATTTCTATTAGTACCTTAAGGATAAGATTACTGTTATGATATTTTTGAGCACTTGCTATGTATTGTAAAGAGGTTCTAGACGGTGCTGTTCAAATCCCATGAAAGCACACATTTATTTCCCTTAAAAATGCATTATGAAAAGAAGACAATGATATAATATAAATTAGCGCGTCTATAGTTTCAGCTAAGTGGTGATTTACATGATAGAATGCTTTTATAGCAAAGATTAATGTTTATTTTATGTCTTTACTCAGTTTGCCTATATGTAGCCTTTTTTGATAACTTATTGAGACAAAAAGTGCTGTTCACTCCCTTAGTTCTAATTACTGAATTAGATATAAGTTTCTTGCTTTCTCTTGTAATGCTTTATTTGATCACTGGTAAGAGAGGAAGATCATCTATATAGCACAGCAGGACAGCTGTCCACATAGCAATCTCTTGTCTTTGTTATGACTGTGTTTAAACATCCCTTTGCTAACATTTCAGCTATTGAGTATATTTAAATGACATACTTTCTTCTTTTTGAATATGTCACAGTATAATTTCCATTTTTTTTGCAGTATAATGTATTTTGCATTTTAATGATGTTTCTAAACCTGCTTTTACTGCAGATTATGTAATGCTATAAATAGAAGAAGCTAGAAGTACAATGTGACTAAACACGTCCTAAAATATCAGCAAGGCCCTAAAATTAAGCTGACAATGAATCCATGCACTAAAGTAAACAATGAAAAAATCATAGAGTCCCATTATCTTTTATAATCAGAGAGGACTATTAAAATCACTGCTATTTAAATTAAAAACATATGTGATGCTGGATGCAGCAAATGCAGTTCTTGTTGTCTACCAGTAAGTTTGGTAGGTGCAATTGTGTACCAAGAACGTGCTCTGTAGTGATCCCTAAGATGCTCCTCAGTCGGAGAACAAGAAAATCCGTCTTAAGTGGCTGGGCCAAAAGCCAGCTTCTCCCATTTCTCCCAAGGTAAACAGGAACCTTATTATGAGTAAAATCAAGGCCTCTGCAAATCTTTGCTGCCTCTTGGCAAAGCTTTCCTGAGTCCATGGCTGGTTATAAGGGAAGGCTGTAAGTAGAGTCAGCATGGCAGTTTTGCTTCCAGTAATGACTGCCTGTTGCTGAAAGTGTTTATTCATGATTTATTCATCATCCTGTTGAGGATTTTTGTTTTTGTAACTAAACTGAGTGTACTTTTTATTTCACTTCAGCCCTTTGTGGTTTTGTCGCACTGATTTTAATTATCTTTCCCTAACAGGCTGCTTAAAAAACCTCAAAGTGCTCAATGTGAGTTTTAATAATTTGAAGTCAGTCCCTCCGGAACTGGGTGACTGTGAGAATCTGGAAAAGCTGGATTTGTCTGGAAATCTGGAAATAACAGAACTTCCATTTGAAGTAAGATTACTATTTCTGGTACCTTTTTTATTTGGATTACAAGGTATCTTATCATGGATTTAAAATATTCTCTCAACAGATTAATCACAACCCTGGCAGTTTTTAGCAATAATGTTTTAGTAGTACTATCACTGAAAATATCTTAGCAATAGTTAAGCAGGACCAAAATGCTGTCTTTTGTTTTTGAAATGACTAAATTCTCTTCATATTTATTGTGATAGATGACGTAGTAGTCCTCACTTGATCCCAAAAGGGAATTTGCCCAGTGGTGATAAGGAGAAGACTGCAAATAGCTGCCTCCAGTGGAAGCAAAGTGTTTCTTAACAGTCAAATATACATACTAGCTTTAAATTGTTGCCAATGTCTATTTTTTTTTTTTAAAAGGAATATAGGGAAGTCTGTGAACAGCATTACATACTGCCATGGACATGAATATCTGACATAACTCTAGGTCAATATTACCTGTAAAGCAAGGTATGAACAGATCGTAAATACCCATGAAAGGACTACCAGACACGACATCATTTCTTGTGGTGGATACATAACTGACTGCTCGCAGTTCCAAGATTTGCTGTTCCCAGAGAAATGAAAATAGTCTGCTAGAATCTAAACAGAGTCTCAGGTTCCGTCATTATTGTTCCTAAACCACTGATTACTGGAGGATAAGTGGGGAGAGGTTCAGGGAGAAGTGTCAGGCTCTTCTTGGCAGATTTCTGCTTTTTTTTTCCCTACCTCTAAGCATCTGTTACTAGTCCAGGCAATCTTTGCCATCCAGGCAATGCTGGAGGGGTTATGCTTGTGTGGGTTCTGTTTTGGCCATGCTTATGTTCTGCTCTGAGGAAATGGGAACAGTAAACAAATCACCCTCCAGTTTTTCACTGTAAAGCAATTTATTTGATGAAGAACAATTCTGAAATGAAATGTAGGAAACTGAAACAAAAATGAATATTAGCTTCACACTAACAGTGGACATTGGGTAGAAACGTCAGTGGTAGAAATGATCCAGGTCTACCCTTTCTTCTCCTCCTCCTTCAGATTAGCAAAGGTAAGGGTCTGAAAAAAGAGATTTTAGTTAAAGGGTAAAAAGTAATCAAAATGAAACATGGAAAATATAGATCCTGAACAAGCAAAGGAGTCAAATCTAAGGAGCCATGAAAAGTGAGTGATTTCAAACCCAAAGACCAAATCAATGTATTATGCCCCTATCACTGGTCTGTTAATGTCGATGGGAGTTTTCCAGTGGCCTCTGAATGTTTTACAGTGCACAGGCCTTAGCTTTGCTATGTGTTGTGGGTAGCCTTTGGGAGTAAATAAGGCTAATTACACATCTAAATCTTTACAGGGCAGAGGCCCAAGAGGTATTTATCTTAGAAAACCTAAGATGTTTTTTCTCCTCTAGTAGTCTTACATTCAAATTGACTTGATAGCCAATAAAATTGTAATGTAGGCTACTGGACCTACTGTGTGTTTCTACTATAGGAAAGACTTTGAACTGTGCGTATGGCTGTGGATTCTGCAGGAAAACTGGGGGCAACATCATGTTAGAGTGATCTGCAAAGTCAAAAAGACATATATTGGCATTGCTTATTGTGTTTCTTCGCTTCTCTGGAGGGTGGCACTTAATTTATATTTGCTGTGACCCAGGAGGCAATCTACAGAAACTCTTCTAATTCAGTTTATAAAATTAGTTTCCTGGAATCAATGTTTCAAGGGCAGCTTTGGAAGCTGCACATACAATTAAGAGAACATCTTTTGTCAAGTGATTTAAAAAGCTACAGGGTTTTTGGCCTTCAGTATAGTCATGTGACTCTGAATGGCTTCAGAGCAATCGCGTCAGTATCCTTGCTAATATAATAGGTATCTGAAGTTCAATCCTCAGAGGAGCAAAAGCTGGTAGTCACCAGCAGGTAACTGCTTCCTAAATTAAAAACTGTAGAATTAATCTGAATTGTCTGAGGCTATGAAAAAAGGAAAGTGAAGGGACATTGTGAAGTGTTTGTAACTCCTCATTAGGCAGATTATATGCAGTTATCTAATATATTTATTCCTAAAATCTATTAATGCTGTGAAATATTCATTGCCTCTTATTCTCCTCTGCAGTATGAGTATTGGGAATGGGAGAGTGGTGGAAGTTTTGTTTTGGTAGGTGAATGGGATCCGTTATAATATCAGGAAAAAAAAAATGTGGTAACTGATGCATGAAATAAATCGGAGAACTTTTAAAGCTATTTCTTCTTATCATCTTTCAGAAAGTTCAATTTTTATTTGACTTTCAAATCCCTAAAAATTCCTCTGGAGATGGTAAGGAATTTTTTGAGAGAAGAAATAGTATACTCCTGTGTAAAACTTATTTTTAAGAAGTAAAGACCAACTCCAACCCAGGAGAAATGATCAAAGCTTAATTTTACCTTGTTTTTTTACATAGAATAATGGCTACAGAGACCTCGATTACATACACAATAATGGATTCAAGGAGATTGATCACAGGCCTCTAATTCAGTCAGGAGTTTTTGACAGCATCGTAAAAGTTTGAGATGATCAGAACACAGCTTGAATTACATCATCAGTAATAAGTCTTCCTGCTCAGTTTCTGTTTCCTTCTTGAAAGATGCAGAAAATAGAGAAGTGTGGAAGCTTTTTGTTAATTTATTTTTTATTCTTTTGATTTCTTGGGGAAAGAATTCTGGATTTTTAAATAGACATGAAATGCAATATGATGACCTAATTTATGGGTGAAATATCAGGGGCAGGGGTCACATAGCGCATGACTTGGCTAATTGCTACCCAAGGAGGACAGAGAGAGAATTAGGTGCCTCACACAAAACCATTTGGTGGCATCAAATACCCATTGAATAACATTTTCTAATTTGAGATTACAGCTATGTCATATATATACAAAAATTTCTGCTGGCATGTTCATTTTTCATCATGAATTTGCCAGTCAGACAACTAAGAAATTCAGTTCCATTCATGCAACTAGTTTGTGACATACACATCTGGACCACTGCTGGGCTCAGTAGATGAAGAAGAACTGGGGGGTTTAGGTACGCCTTCCCTGTGGAGCTGAATTTGCCCCTTTAGCTAATAAAATTAAGAGAGGAATGCCCTATATGGTATGTAGTCCCTCTGCTAGCACAAGAATATTTTACCAGCTGTAATGCTCTGTGGCTACAGAGACAAGGCAGGCATGGATGCATTTGCTGT